>JAAAWM010010762.1:0-50565 GCA_036873465.1 Thinopyrum obtusiflorum | reverse complement strand
ACCATTGTAACCGACTCTATGTAACCCTAACCCTATCCGGTGTCTATATAAACTGGAGGGTTGTAGTCCGTAGGACAGAATCAACTCCATACACAACAATCATACCATAGGCTAGCTTCTAGGGTTTAGCCTCCTTGATCTCGTGGTAGATCTACTCTTGTACTACCCATATCATCAATATTAATAAAGCAGGAGTAGGGTTTTACCTCCATCGAGAGGGCCCGAACCTGGGTAAAACAAAGTGTCCCCTGTCTCCTGTTACCATCCGGCCTAGACGCACAGTTTGGGACCCCCTACCCGAGATCTGCCGGTTTTGACACCGACATTGGTGCTTTCATTGAGAGTTCCTCTGTGTCGTCGCCTTTAGGCCCGATGACACCTTCGATCTTCAACAATGATACGGTCCAGGGTGAGACTTTTCTCCCCGGACAGATCTTCGTCTTCGGCGGCTTCGTACTGCGGGCCAATTTGCTTGGCCACCTTGAGCAGATCGAAAGCTACGCCCCTGGCCATCAGGTCAGGTTTGGAAGCCTAAACTACACGGCTGACATCTGCGGGGACTTGATCTTCGACGGATTCGAGCCACAGCCAAGCGTGCCGCACTGTCTCGATGGGCATGATATAGCTCTACCGCCAAGCAGCGCCTTGGAGGCCGCACACGCATCAGTTTCGACCATTGATTCGGAACCTACTGTGCCGATTGAGGATCAGCGGTTGGACACTGCCTTAGGGGCTGCTATCTCAGAGGCGATCGAGCCGAACTCCAGCCCCGCACTCCGCGTGGCCCGTGACTCCGAGGAGCCGGATTCCTCTCCGAACTCCGAGCCCCCCGCACCCCTGGCAATCGTATATTCGGACATCGGAAGTGTTCCGGGTGATTTCGGAGAAAACCGGAGTGCCGGAGGGTTACTGGAACCCCCGCGGGGAACTAGTGGGCCACATGGGCCTTAGTGGAGAGAGAGAGGGCCGGCCAGGGAAGGCCGCGCGCCCCCTCCCCCTCTGGTCCGAATTGGACTAGGGAAGGGGGGCGGCGCCCCCCTTTCCTTCTCCCTCACCTCCTTCCTTTCCCCCTCCTAGTAGGACTAGGAAAGGTGAGTCCTACTCCTACTAGGAGGAGGACTCCTCCTCTCCTGGCGCGCCCCAAGGGCCGACCGACCTCCCCCTTGCTCCATTATATATGGGGGCAGGGGGGCACCCTAGAACACACAAGTTGATCATTGATCTCTTAGCCGTGTGTGGTGCCCTCCTCCACCATAATCCACCTCGGTCATATCGTCGTAGTGCTTAGGCGATGCCCTGCACCAATAGCTTCATCATCACCGTCATCACGCCGTCGTGCTGACGAAGCTCTTCTTCGACACTCAATTGGATCAAGAGTTCATGGGACGTCACCGAGCTGAACGTGTGCTGATCGCAGAGGTGCCGTACTTTTGGTACTAGGATCGGTCGGATCATGAAGACGTACGAGTACATCAACCGCGTTGTCATAATGCTTCCGCTTATGGTCTACGAGGGTACATGGACAACACTCTTCCCTCTCGTTGCTATGCATCACCATGATAGATCTTGCGTGTGCATAGGAATTTTTTTAAATTACCACGTTCCCCAACACACGCCCTGTGGCGGCGGCGAGGAAGGGGGCAGGGAGGAGAGACTTCTAACAGCGGCGGCGCAGATGCCCTCCCCGTCGCACGCGGGGCGACGCGGGAGGGTGTCGGTGTCAAAACCGGCGGATCTCGGGTAGGGGGTCCCGAACTGTGCGTCTAATGCGGATGGTAACATGAGGCGGGGGACACAATGTTTACCCAGGTTCGGGCCCTCTTGATGGAGGTAATACCCTACTTCCAGCTTGATTGATCTTGATGATATGAGTATTACAAGAGTTGATCTACCACGAGATCGGAGAGGCTAAACCCTAGAAGCTAGCCTATGGTATGATTGTTGTTCTCCTACGAACTAAAACCCTCCGGTTTATATAGACACCGGAAGGGGCTAGTGAGGGAGTCCTGGATTAGGGGGTGTTCGGGTAGCCGGACTATACCTTCAGCCGGACTCCTGGATTATGAAGATACAAGATTGAAGACTTCGTCCCGTGTCCGGATGGGACTTTCCTTCCCCCCCCCCCCCCCCCCCCCCCCCCCCCCCCCCCCCCCCCCCCCCCCCCCCCCCCCCCCCCCCCCCCCCCCCCCCCCCCCCCCCCCCCCCCCCCCCCCCCCCCCCCCCCCCCCCCCCCCCCCCCCCCCCCCCCCCCCCCCCCCCCCCCCCCCCCCCCCCCCCCCCCCCCCCCCCCCCCCCCCCCCCCCCCCCCCCCCCCCCCCCCCCCCCCCCCCCCCCCCCCCCCCCCCCCCCCCCCCCCCCCCCCCCCCCCCCCCCCCCCCCCCCCCCCCCCCCCCCCCCCCCCCCCCCCCCCCCCCCCCCCCCCCCCCCCCCCCCCCCCCCCCCCCCCCCCCCCCCCCCCCCCCCCCCCCCCCCCCCCCCCCCCCCCCCCCCCCCCCCCCCCCCCCCCCCCCCCCCCCCCCCCCCCCCCCCCCCCCCCCCCCCCCCCCCCCCCCCCCCCCCCCCCCCCCCCCCCCCCCCCCCCCCCCCCCCCCCCCCCCCCCCCCCCCCCCCCCCCCCCCCCCCCCCCCCCCCCCCCCCCCCCCCCCCCCCCCCCCCCCCCCCCCCCCCCCCCCCCCCCCCCCCCCCCCCCCCCCCCCCCCCCCCCCCCCCCCCCCCCCCCCCCCCCCCCCCCCCCCCCCCCCCCCCCCCCCCCCCCCCCCCCCCCCCCCCCCCCCCCCCCCCCCCCCCCCCCCCCCCCCCCCCCCCCCCCCCCCCCCCCCCCCCCCCCCCCCCCCCCCCCCCCCCCCCCCCCCCCCCCCCCCCCCCCCCCCCCCCCCCCCCCCCCCCCCCCCCCCCCCCCCCCCCCCCCCCCCCCCCCCCCCCCCCCCCCCCCCCCCCCCCCCCCCCCCCCCCCCCCCCCCCCCCCCCCCCCCCCCCCCCCCCCCCCCCCCCCCCCCCCCCCCCCCCCCCCCCCCCCCCCCCCCCCCCCCCCCCCCCCCCCCCCCCCCCCCCCCCCCCCCCCCCCCCCCCCCCCCCCCCCCCCCCCCCCCCCCCCCCCCCCCCCCCCCCCCCCCCCCCCCCCCCCCCCCCCCCCCCCCCCCCCCCCCCCCCCCCCCCCCCCCCCCCCCCCCCCCCCCCCCCCCCCCCCCCCCCCCCCCCCCCCCCCCCCCCCCCCCCCCCCCCCCCCCCCCCCCCCCCCCCCCCCCCCCCCCCCCCCCCCCCCCCCCCCCCCCCCCCCCCCCCCCCCCCCCCCCCCCCCCCCCCCCCCCCCCCCCCCCCCCCCCCCCCCCCCCCCCCCCCCCCCCCCCCCCCCCCCCCCCCCCCCCCCCCCCCCCCCCCCCCCCCCCCCCCCCCCCCCCCCCCCCCCCCCCCCCCCCCCCCCCCCCCCCCCCCCCCCCCCCCCCCCCCCCCCCCCCCCCCCCCCCCCCCCCCCCCCCCCCCCCCCCCCCCCCCCCCCCCCCCCCCCCCCCCCCCCCCCCCCCCCCCCCCCCCCCCCCCCCCCCCCCCCCCCCCCCCCCCCCCCCCCCCCCCCCCCCCCCCCCCCCCCCCCCCCCCCCCCCCCCCCCCCCCCCCCCCCCCCCCCCCCCCCCCCCCCCCCCCCCCCCCCCCCCCCCCCCCCCCCCCCCCCCCCCCCCCCCCCCCCCCCCCCCCCCCCCCCCCCCCCCCCCCCCCCCCCCCCCCCCCCCCCCCCCCCCCCCCCCCCCCCCCCCCCCCCCCCCCCCCCCCCCCCCCCCCCCCCCCCCCCCCCCCCCCCCCCCCCCCCCCCCCCCCCCCCCCCCCCCCCCCCCCCCCCCCCCCCCCCCCCCCCCCCCCCCCCCCCCCCCCCCCCCCCCCCCCCCCCCCCCCCCCCCCCCCCCCCCCCCCCCCCCCCCCCCCCCCCCCCCCCCCCCCCCCCCCCCCCCCCCCCCCCCCCCCCCCCCCCCCCCCCCCCCCCCCCCCCCCCCCCCCCCCCCCCCCCCCCCCCCCCCCCCCCCCCCCCCCCCCCCCTATTGGGCTATATCACGACGCAGCTCGAAGGAGCTTTGTCTGTTGAGTTCGGCCCGGCCGGATTTATTGCATCCGGAGTGACGATCACCGTCACGTGCCGTGGGGCGCCTGCGCGATCCGTAGATCGATCTTGTTTGCCTTGCCTTGTCCTCCAGTATGTCGCGCAGGTCGGGCGCATTTTCCCGTGCCTTAGTATGCTTGACGCGGCGTCGGGGCATGGCTTGAGTGGAGGGCCAAGAGGCCTCTCTGTCGCGGCCACGAGGTGGCCGGTCGGCCATGTCATGCGCTGGTGATGTAGGTGCTTCCTCCTCTAGTCGGGGTAGCAGCCTGCGCTTTGGGTAACTCTTGGAGGGGCGTTCGAGTTCATACTCTTCGGCCGCAAGGACTTCAGTCCATCTGTCAGCTAGCAAATCTTGATCAGCTCTAAGCTGTTGCTGCTTTTTCTTGAGGCTGCTTGCCGTGGCCATAAGCCTGCGTTTAAAACGCTCTTGTTCGGCGAGATCCTCTGGCACGACGAACTCGTCGTCGTCGAGGCTTGCCTCGTCTTCGGAGGGAGGCGTATAATTATCGTCCTCAACCTCTTGGTCCGCCGCCCTCTCGTGAGGGCTGGCTTCTCTGTCCTCCTGTGCCGAATTTTGCTGGAGGGGGTGTTCCCCCCCCCCCCCCCCCCCCCCCCCCCCCCCCCCCCCCCCCCCCCCCCCCCCCCCCCCCCCTAGAGCGGCGCCGCTGACGCCGGCGCTTGGGCTGTTTCTTAGAGGTATCGTCCCCCGCTGTTCCATCGCCATCTCCATCCTTTGGAGTCCCCCCCCCCCCCCCCCCCCCCCCCCCCCCCCCCCCCCCCCCCCCCCCCCCCCCCCCCCCCCCCCCCCCCCCCCCCCCCCCCCCCCCCCCCCCCCCCCCCCCCCCCCCCCCCCCCCCCCCCCCCCCCCCCCCCCCCCCCCCCCCCCCCCCCCCCCCCCCCCCCCCCCCCCCCCCCCCCCCCCCCCCCCCCCCCCCCCCCCCCCCCCCCCCCCCCCCCCCCCCCCCCCCCCCCCCCCCCCCCCCCCCCCCCCCCCCCCCCCCCCCCCCCCCCCCCCCCCCCCCCCCCCCCCCCCCCCCCCCCCCCCCCCCCCCCCCCCCCCCCCCCCCCCCCCCCCCCCCCCCCCCCCCCCCCCCCCCCCCCCCCCCCCCCCCCCCCCCCCCCCCCCCCCCCCCCCCCCCCCCCCCCCCCCCCCCCCCCCCCCCCCCCCCCCCCCCCCCCCCCCCCCCCCCCCCCCCCCCCCCCCCCCCCCCCCCCCCCCCCCCCCCCCCCCCCCCCCCCCCCCCCCCCCCCCCCCCCCCCCCCCCCCCCCCCCCCCCCCCCCCCCCCCCCCCCCCCCCCCCCCCCCCCCCCCCCCCCCCCCCCCCCCCCCCCCCCCCCCCCCCCCCCCCCCCCCCCCCCCCCCCCCCCCCCCCCCCCCCCCCCCCCCCCCCCCCCCCCCCCCCCCCCCCCCCCCCCCCCCCCCCCCCCCCCCCCCCCCCCCCCCCCCCCCCCCCCCCCCCCCCCCCCCCCCCCCCCCCCCCCCCCCCCCCCCCCCCCCCCCCCCCCCCCCCCCCCCCCCCCCCCCCCCCCCCCCCCCCCCCCCCCCCCCCCCCCCCCCCCCCCCCCCCCCCCCCCCCCCCCCCCCCCCCCCCCCCCCCCCCCCCCCCCCCCCCCCCCCCCCCCCCCCCCCCCCCCCCCCCCCCCCCCCCCCCCCCCCCCCCCCCCCCCCCCCCCCCCCCCCCCCCCCCCCCCCCCCCCCCCCCCCCCCCCCCCCCCCCCCCCCCCCCCCCCCCCCCCCCCCCCCCCCCCCCCCCCCCCCCCCCCCCCCCCCCCCCCCCCCCCCCCCCCCCCCCCCCCCCCCCCCCCCCCCCCCCCCCCCCCCCCCCCCCCCCCCCCCCCCCCCCCCCCCCCCCCCCCCCCCCCCCCCCCCCCCCCCCCCCCCCCCCCCCCCCCCCCCCCCCCCCCCCCCCCCCCCCCCCCCCCCCCCCCCCCCCCCCCCCCCCCCCCCCCCCCCCCCCCCCCCCCCCCCCCCCCCCCCCCCCCCCCCCCCCCCCCCCCCCCCCCCCCCCCCCCCCCCCCCCCCCCCCCCCCCCCCCCCCCCCCCCCCCCCCCCCCCCCCCCCCCCCCCCCCCCCCCCCCCCCCCCCCCCCCCCCCCCCCCCCCCCCCCCCCCCCCCCCCCCCCCCCCCCCCCCCCCCCCCCCCCCCCCCCCCCCCCCCCCCCCCCCCCCCCCCCCCCCCCCCCCCCCCCCCCCCCCCCCCCCCCCCCCCCCCCCCCCCCCCCCCCCCCCCCCCCCCCCCCCCCCCCCCCCCCCCCCCCCCCCCCCCCCCCCCCCCCCCCCCCCCCCCCCCCCCCCCCCCCCCCCCCCCCCCCCCCCCCCCCCCCCCCCCCCCCCCCCCCCCCCCCCCCCCCCCCCCCCCCCCCCCCCCCCCCCCCCCCCCCCCCCCCCCCCCCCCCCCCCCCCCCCCCCCCCCCCCCCCCCCCCCCCCCCCCCCCCCCCCCCCCCCCCCCCCCCCCCCCCCCCCCCCCCCCCCCCCCCCCCCCCCCCCCCCCCCCCCCCCCCCCCCCCCCCCCCCCCCCCCCCCCCCCCCCCCCCCCCCCCCCCCCCCCCCCCCCCCCCCCCCCCCCCCCCCCCCCCCCCCCCCCCCCCCCCCCCCCCCCCCCCCCCCCCCCCCCCCCCCCCCCCCCCCCCCCCCCCCCCCCCCCCCCCCCCCCCCCCCCCCCCCCCCCCCCCCCCCCCCCCCCCCCCCCCCCCCCCCCCCCCCCCCCCCCCCCCCCCCCCCCCCCCCCCCCCCCCCCCCCCCCCCCCCCCCCCCCCCCCCCCCCCCCCCCCCCCCCCCCCCCCCCCCCCCCCCCCCCCCCCCCCCCCCCCCCCCCCCCCCCCCCCCCCCCCCCCCCCCCCCCCCCCCCCCCCCCCCCCCCCCCCCCCCCCCCCCCCCCCCCCCCCCCCCCCCCCCCCCCCCCCCCCCCCCCCCCCCCCCCCCCCCCCCCCCCCCCCCCCCCCCCCCCCCCCCCCCCCCCCCCCCCCCCCCCCCCCCCCCCCCCCCCCCCCCCCCCCCCCCCCCCCCCCCCCCCCCCCCCCCCCCCCCCCCCCCCCCCCCCCCCCCCCCCCCCCCCCCCCCCCCCCCCCCCCCCCCCCCCCCCCCCCCCCCCCCCCCCCCCCCCCCCCCCCCCCCCCCCCCCCCCCCCCCCCCCCCCCCCCCCCCCCCCCCCCCCCCCCCCCCCCCCCCCCCCCCCCCCCCCCCCCCCCCCCCCCCCCCCCCCCCCCCCCCCCCCCCCCCCCCCCCCCCCCCCCCCCCCCCCCCCCCCCCCCCCCCCCCCCCCCCCCCCCCCCCCCCCCCCCCCCCCCCCCCCCCCCCCCCCCCCCCCCCCCCCCCCCCCCCCCCCCCCCCCCCCCCCCCCCCCCCCCCCCCCCCCCCCCCCCCCCCCCCCCCCCCCCCCCCCCCCCCCCCCCCCCCCCCCCCCCCCCCCCCCCCCCCCCCCCCCCCCCCCCCCCCCCCCCCCCCCCCCCCCCCCCCCCCCCCCCCCCCCCCCCCCCCCCCCCCCCCCCCCCCCCCCCCCCCCCCCCCCCCCCCCCCCCCCCCCCCCCCCCCCCCCCCCCCCCCCCCCCCCCCCCCCCCCCCCCCCCCCCCCCCCCCCCCCCCCCCCCCCCCCCCCCCCCCCCCCCCCCCCCCCCCCCCCCCCCCCCCCCCCCCCCCCCCCCCCCCCCCCCCCCCCCCCCCCCCCCCCCCCCCCCCCCCCCCCCCCCCCCCCCCCCCCCCCCCCCCCCCCCCCCCCCCCCCCCCCCCCCCCCCCCCCCCCCCCCCCCCCCCCCCCCCCCCCCCCCCCCCCCCCCCCCCCCCCCCCCCCCCCCCCCCCCCCCCCCCCCCCCCCCCCCCCCCCCCCCCCCCCCCCCCCCCCCCCCCCCCCCCCCCCCCCCCCCCCCCCCCCCCCCCCCCCCCCCCCCCCCCCCCCCCCCCCCCCCCCCCCCCCCCCCCCCCCCCCCCCCCCCCCCCCCCCCCCCCCCCCCCCCCCCCCCCCCCCCCCCCCCCCCCCCCCCCCCCCCCCCCCCCCCCCCCCCCCCCCCCCCCCCCCCCCCCCCCCCCCCCCCCCCCCCCCCCCCCCCCCCCCCCCCCCCCCCCCCCCCCCCCCCCCCCCCCCCCCCCCCCCCCCCCCCCCCCCCCCCCCCCCCCCCCCCCCCCCCCCCCCCCCCCCCCCCCCCCCCCCCCCCCCCCCCCCCCCCCCCCCCCCCCCCCCCCCCCCCCCCCCCCCCCCCCCCCCCCCCCCCCCCCCCCCCCCCCCCCCCCCCCCCCCCCCCCCCCCCCCCCCCCCCCCCCCCCCCCCCCCCCCCCCCCCCCCCCCCCCCCCCCCCCCCCCCCCCCCCCCCCCCCCCCCCCCCCCCCCCCCCCCCCCCCCCCCCCCCCCCCCCCCCCCCCCCCCCCCCCCCCCCCCCCCCCCCCCCCCCCCCCCCCCCCCCCCCCCCCCCCCCCCCCCCCCCCCCCCCCCCCCCCCCCCCCCCCCCCCCCCCCCCCCCCCCCCCCCCCCCCCCCCCCCCCCCCCCCCCCCCCCCCCCCCCCCCCCCCCCCCCCCCCCCCCCCCCCCCCCCCCCCCCCCCCCCCCCCCCCCCCCCCCCCCCCCCCCCCCCCCCCCCCCCCCCCGAGATAATTTTAGTCAACGGGTCTGTCACATTCAGATCCGTAAGTATTTTGCGAATTTCTATGTCAACAATGCTCTGCACGGAGCTACTCTAGCTTATTGCTCCCACTTTCAATATGTATCTAGATCGAGACTTAGAGTCATCCAGATCTGTGTCAAAACTTGCATCGACGTAACTTTTTACGACGAACCTTTTTGTCACCTCCATAATTGAGAAATATTTCCTTATTCCACTAAGGATAATTTTGACCGCTGTCCAGTGATCTACTCTTAGATCACTATTGTACTCCCTTGCTTAACACAGTGTAGGGTATACAATAGATCTGGTACACAGCATGGCATACTTTATGGAACCTATGGCTGAGGCATAGGGAATGACTTTCATTCTATTTCTATCTTCTGTCGTGGTCGGGCTTTGAGTCTTACTCAATTTCACACCTTGCAACACAGGCAAGAACTCTTTCTTTGACTGTTCCATTTTGAACTACTTCAAAATCTTGTCAAGGTATGTACTCATTGAAAAAACTTATCAAGCGTCTTGATCTATCTCTATAGATCTTGATGCTCAATATGTAAGCAGCTTTACCGAGGTCTTTCTTTGAAAAACTCCTTTCAAATATTCCTTTATGCTTTCCAGAAAATTATACATTATTTCCGATCAACAATATGTTGTTCACATATACTTATCAGAAATGTTGTAGTGCTCCCACTCACTTTCTTGTAAATACAGGCTTCACCGTAAGTCTGTATAAAACTATATGCTTTGATCAACTTATCAAAGCGTATATTCCAACTCCGAGATGCTTGCACCAGTCCATAGATGGATCGTTGGAGCTTGCATATTTTGTTAACACCTTTAGGATTGACAAAACCTTCTGGTTGCATCATATACAACTCTTCTTTAAGAAATCCATTCCCCCCCCCCCCCCCCCCCCCCCCCCCCCCCCCCCCCCCCCCCCCCCCCCCCCCCCCCCCCCCCCCCCCCCCCCCCCCCCCCCCCCCCCCCCCCCCCCCCCCCCCCCCCCCCCCCCCCCCCCCCCCCCCCCCCCCCCCCCCCCCCCCCCCCCCCCCCCCCCCCCCCCCCCCCCCCCCCCCCCCCCCCCCCCCCCCCCCCCCCCCCCCCCCCCCCCCCCCCCCCCCCCCCCCCCCCCCCCCCCCCCCCCCCCCCCCCCCCCCCCCCCCCCCCCCCCCCCCCCCCCCCCCCCCCCCCCCCCCCCCCCCCCCCCCCCCCCCCCCCCCCCCCCCCCCCCCCCCCCCCCCCCCCCCCCCCCCCCCCCCCCCCCCCCCCCCCCCCCCCCCCCCCCCCCCCCCCCCCCCCCCCCCCCCCCCCCCCCCCCCCCCCCCCCCCCCCCCCCCCCCCCCCCCCCCCCCCCCCCCCCCCCCCCCCCCCCCCCCCCCCCCCCCCCCCCCCCCCCCCCCCCCCCCCCCCCCCCCCCCCCCCCCCCCCCCCCCCCCCCCCCCCCCCCCCCCCCCCCCCCCCCCCCCCCCCCCCCCCCCCCCCCCCCCCCCCCCCCCCCCCCCCCCCCCCCCCCCCCCCCCCCCCCCCCCCCCCCCCCCCCCCCCCCCCCCCCCCCCCCCCCCCCCCCCCCCCCCCCCCCCTCTCCTTTGGGTATTCTATGAAGACACATTTCTCCGATTTGGGTTTGAGCTTATCAGTATGAAACTTTTTCACATAAGCATCGCAACCCCAAACTTTAAGAAACGACAACTTTGGTTTCTTGCCAAACCATAGTTCATACGGTGTCGTCTCAATGGATTTAGATGGTGCCCTATTTAACGTGAATGCAGCTGTCTCTAATGCATAACCCCAAAACGATAGTGGTAAATCGGTAAGAGACATCATAGATTGCACCATATCTAATAAAGTACGGTTACGATGTTCGGATACACCATTACGTTGTGGTGTTCCAGGTGGCGTGAGTTGCGAAACTATTCCGCAATGTTTCAAAATGAAGACCAAACTCGTAACTCAAATATTCTCCTCTACGATCAGATTGTAGAAACTTTATTTTCTTGTTACGATGATTTTCTACTTCACTCTGAAATTCTTTGAACTTTTCAACTGTTTCAGACTTATGTTTCATCAAGTAGATATACCCATATATGCTTAAATCATCTATGAAGATCAGAAAACAATGATATCCGCCGTGAGCCTCAACACTCATTGAATCGCATACATCGATATGTATTATTTCCAACAAGTCAGTGGCTTGCTCCATTTTTCCGGAGAACGGAGTCTTAGCCCCCCCCCCCCCCCCCCCCCCCCCCCCCCCCCCCCCCCCCCCCCCCCCCCCCCCCCCCCCCCCCCCCCCCCCCCCCCCCCCCCCCCCCCCCCCCCCCCCCCCCCCCCCCCCCCCCCCCCCCCCCCCCCCCCCCCCCCCCCCCCCCCCCCCCCCCCCCCCCCCCCCCCCCCCCCCCCCCCCCCCCCCCCCCCCCCCCCCCCCCCCCCCCCCCCCCCCCCCCCCCCCCCCCCCCCCCCCCCCCCCCCCCCCCCCCCCCCCCCCCCCCCCCCCCCCCCCCCCCCCCCCCCCCCCCCCCCCCCCCCCCCCCCCCCCCCCCCCCCCCCCCCCCCCCCCCCCCCCCCCCCCCCCCCCCCCCCCCCCCCCCCCCCCCCCCCCCCCCCCCCCCCCCCCCCCCCCCCCCCGCGATGATGATCATATCAATCTTGGAACTACTTCCAACACTCATCGTCACTTCCCCTTCAACTAGTCTCTGTTTATTCTGTAACTCCTGTTTCGAGTTACTAATCTTAGCAACCGAACAAGTATCAAATACTCAGGGGCTACTATAAACACTAGTAAGGCACATATCAATAACCTGTATATCAAATATACCCTTGTTCACTTTGCCATCCTTCTTATCCACCAAATGTTCAGGGCATTTCAGCTTCCAGTGACCATTTCCTTTGAAGTGTAAGCACTCAGTTTCAGGCTTTGGTCTAGCTTTGGTCTTCTTCACGGGAGTGACAACTTGTTTTCCATTCTACTTGAAGTTTCCCTTTCTTTCCCTTTGCCCTTTTCTTGAAACTAGTGGTCTTGTCAATCATCAACACTTGATGTTCTTTCTTGATTTCTACCTTCGTTGATTTCAACATCACGAAGAGCTCGGGAATCACTTTCGTCATCCTTTGCATACTATAGTTCATCACGAAGTTCTACTAACTTGGTGATGGTGAGTAGAGAACTCTGTCAATCACTATCTTATCTGGAAGATTAACTCCCACTTGATTCTAGCGATTGCAGTACCCAGACAATCTGAGCACTTGCTCACCAGTTGAGCGATTCTCCTCCATCCTTTAGCTATAGAACTTGTTGGAGACTTCATATCTCTCAACTCGGGTATTTGCTTGAAATATTAACTTCAATTCCTGGAACATCTCATATGGTCCATGACGTTCAAAACGTCTTTGAAGTCCCGATTCTAAGCCGTTAAGCATGGTGCACTAAACTATCAAGTAGTCATCATATTGAGCTAGCCAAACGTTCATAAGGTCTGCATCTGCTCCTGCAATAGGTTTGTCACCTAGGGGTGCATCAAGGACATAATTCTTCTGCGCAGCAATGAGGATAAACCTTAGATCACGGATCCAATCCGCATCATTGCTACTAACATTTTTCAACACAATTTTCTCGAGATCCAACAAACTATTTTCATTGGGTGTATGACCATTAAAGGTTTTATTCATGTAAACAGAACAACAATTATTCTCTGACTTTAAATGAATAACTGTATTGCAATAAACATGATCAAATCATATTCATGCCCCCCCCCCCCCCCCCCCCCCCCCCCCCCCCCCCCCCCCCCCCCCCCCCCCCCCCCCCCCCCCCCCCCCCCCCCCCCCCCCCCCCCCCCCCCCCCCCCCCCCCCCCCCCCCCCCCCCCCCCCCCCCCCCCCCCCCCCCCCCCCCCCCCCCCCCCCCCCCCCCCCCCCCCCCCCCCCCCCCCCCCCCCCCCCCCCCCCCCCCCCCCCCCCCCCCCCCCCCCCCCCCCCCCCCCCCCCCCCCCCCCCCCCCCCCCCCCCCCCCCCCCCCCCCCCCCCCCCCCCCCCCCCCCCCCCCCCCCCCCCCCCCCCCCCCCCCCCCCCCCCCCCCCCCCCCCCCCCCCCCCCCCCCCCCCCCCCCCCCCCCCCCCCCCCCCCCCCCCCCCCCCCCCCCCCCCCCCCCCCCCCCCCCCCCCCCCCCCCCCCCCCCCCCCCCCCCCCCCCCCCCCCCCCCCCCCCCCCCCCCCCCCCCCCCCCCCCCCCCCCCCCCCCCCCCCCCCCCCCCCCCCCCCCCCCCCCCCCCCCCCCCCCCCCCCCCCCCCCCCCCCCCCCCCCCCCCCCCCCCCCCCCCCCCCCCCCCCCCCCCCCCCCCCCCCCCCCCCCCCCCCCCCCCCCCCCCCCCCCCCCCCCCCCCCCCCCCCCCCCCCCCCCCCCCCCCCCCCCCCCCCCCCCCCCCCCCCCCCCCCCCCCCCCCCCCCCCCCCCCCCCCCCCCCCCCCCCCCCCCCCCCCCCCCCCCCCCCCCCCCCCCCCCCCCCCCCCCCCCCCCCCCCCCCCCCCCCCCCCCCCCCCCCCCCCCCCCCCCCCCCCCCCCCCCCCCCCCCCCCCCCCCCCCCCCCCCCCCCCCCCCCCCCCCCCCCCCCCCCCCCCCCCCCCCCCCCCCCCCCCCCCCCCCCCCCCCCCCCCCCCCCCCCCCCCCCCCCCCCCCCCCCCCCCCCCCCCCCCCCCCCCCCCCCCCCCCCCCCCCCCCCCCCCCCCCCCCCCCCCCCCCCCCCCCCCCCCCCCCCCCCCCCCCCCCCCCCCCCCCCCCCCCCCCCCCCCCCCCCCCCCCCCCCCCCCCCCCCCCCCCCCCCCCCCCCCCCCCCCCCCCCCCCCCCCCCCCCCCCCCCCCCCCCCCCCCCCCCCCCCCCCCCCCCCCCCCCCCCCCCCCCCCCCCCCCCCCCCCCCCCCCCCCCCCCCCCCCCCCCCCCCCCCCCCCCCCCCCCCCCCCCCCCCCCCCCCCCCCCCCCCCCCCCCCCCCCCCCCCCCCCCCCCCCCCCCCCCCCCCCCCCCCCCCCCCCCCCCCCCCCCCCCCCCCCCCCCCCCCCCCCCCCCCCCCCCCCCCCCCCCCCCCCCCCCCCCCCCCCCCCCCCCCCCCCCCCCCCCCCCCCCCCCCCCCCCCCCCCCCCCCCCCCCCCCCCCCCCCCCCCCCCCCCCCCCCCCCCCCCCCCCCCCCCCCCCCCCCCCCCCCCCCCCCCCCCCCCCCCCCCCCCCCCCCCCCCCCCCCCCCCCCCCCCCCCCCCCCCCCCCCCCCCCCCCCCCCCCCCCCCCCCCCCCCCCCCCCCCCCCCCCCCCCCCCCCCCCCCCCCCCCCCCCCCCCCCCCCCCCCCCCCCCCCCCCCCCCCCCCCCCCCCCCCCCCCCCCCCCCCCCCCCCCCCCCCCCCCCCCCCCCCCCCCCCCCCCCCCCCCCCCCCCCCCCCCCCCCCCCCCCCCCCCCCCCCCCCCCCCCCCCCCCCCCCCCCCCCCCCCCCCCCCCCCCCCCCCCCCCCCCCCCCCCCCCCCCCCCCCCCCCCCCCCCCCCCCCCCCCCCCCCCCCCCCCCCCCCCCCCCCCCCCCCCCCCCCCCCCCCCCCCCCCCCCCCCCCCCCCCCCCCCCCCCCCCCCCCCCCCCCCCCCCCCCCCCCCCCCCCCCCCCCCCCCCCCCCCCCCCCCCCCCCCCCCCCCCCCCCCCCCCCCCCCCCCCCCCCCCCCCCCCCCCCCCCCCCCCCCCCCCCCCCCCCCCCCCCCCCCCCCCCCCCCCCCCCCCCCCCCCCCCCCCCCCCCCCCCCCCCCCCCCCCCCCCCCCCCCCCCCCCCCCCCCCCCCCCCCCCCCCCCCCCCCCCCCCCCCCCCCCCCCCCCCCCCCCCCCCCCCCCCCCCCCCCCCCCCCCCCCCCCCCCCCCCCCCCCCCCCCCCCCCCCCCCCCCCCCCCCCCCCCCCCCCCCCCCCCCCCCCCCCCCCCCCCCCCCCCCCCCCCCCCCCCCCCCCCCCCCCCCCCCCCCCCCCCCCCCCCCCCCCCCCCCCCCCCCCCCCCCCCCCCCCCCCCCCCCCCCCCCCCCCCCCCCCCCCCCCCCCCCCCCCCCCCCCCCCCCCCCCCCCCCCCCCCCCCCCCCCCCCCCCCCCCCCCCCCCCCCCCCCCCCCCCCCCCCCCCCCCCCCCCCCCCCCCCCCCCCCCCCCCCCCCCCCCCCCCCCCCCCCCCCCCCCCCCCCCCCCCCCCCCCCCCCCCCCCCCCCCCCCCCCCCCCCCCCCCCCCCCCCCCCCCCCCCCCCCCCCCCCCCCCCCCCCCCCCCCCCCCCCCCCCCCCCCCCCCCCCCCCCCCCCCCCCCCCCCCCCCCCCCCCCCCCCCCCCCCCCCCCCCCCCCCCCCCCCCCCCCCCCCCCCCCCCCCCCCCCCCCCCCCCCCCCCCCCCCCCCCCCCCCCCCCCCCCCCCCCCCCCCCCCCCCCCCCCCCCCCCCCCCCCCCCCCCCCCCCCCCCCCCCCCCCCCCCCCCCCCCCCCCCCCCCCCCCCCCCCCCCCCCCCCCCCCCCCCCCCCCCCCCCCCCCCCCCCCCCCCCCCCCCCCCCCCCCCCCCCCCCCCCCCCCCCCCCCCCCCCCCCCCCCCCCCCCCCCCCCCCCCCCCCCCCCCCCCCCCCCCCCCCCCCCCCCCCCCCCCCCCCCCCCCCCCCCCCCCCCCCCCCCCCCCCCCCCCCCCCCCCCCCCCCCCCCCCCCCCCCCCCCCCCCCCCCCCCCCCCCCCCCCCCCCCCCCCCCCCCCCCCCCCCCCCCCCCCCCCCCCCCCCCCCCCCCCCCCCCCCCCCCCCCCCCCCCCCCCCCCCCCCCCCCCCCCCCCCCCCCCCCCCCCCCCCCCCCCCCCCCCCCCCCCCCCCCCCCCCCCCCCCCCCCCCCCCCCCCCCCCCCCCCCCCCCCCCCCCCCCCCCCCCCCCCCCCCCCCCCCCCCCCCCCCCCCCCCCCCCCCCCCCCCCCCCCCCCCCCCCCCCCCCCCCCCCCCCCCCCCCCCCCCCCCCCCCCCCCCCCCCCCCCCCCCCCCCCCCCCCCCCCCCCCCCCCCCCCCCCCCCCCCCCCCCCCCCCCCCCCCCCCCCCCCCCCCCCCCCCCCCCCCCCCCCCCCCCCCCCCCCCCCCCCCCCCCCCCCCCCCCCCCCCCCCCCCCCCCCCCCCCCCCCCCCCCCCCCCCCCCCCCCCCCCCCCCCCCCCCCCCCCCCCCCCCCCCCCCCCCCCCCCCCCCCCCCCCCCCCCCCCCCCCCCCCCCCCCCCCCCCCCCCCCCCCCCCCCCCCCCCCCCCCCCCCCCCCCCCCCCCCCCCCCCCCCCCCCCCCCCCCCCCCCCCCCCCCCCCCCCCCCCCCCCCCCCCCCCCCCCCCCCCCCCCCCCCCCCCCCCCCCCCCCCCCCCCCCCCCCCCCCCCCCCCCCCCCCCCCCCCCCCCCCCCCCCCCCCCCCCCCCCCCCCCCCCCCCCCCCCCCCCCCCCCCCCCCCCCCCCCCCCCCCCCCCCCCCCCCCCCCCCCCCCCCCCCCCCCCCCCCCCCCCCCCCCCCCCCCCCCCCCCCCCCCCCCCCCCCCCCCCCCCCCCCCCCCCCCCCCCCCCCCCCCCCCCCCCCCCCCCCCCCCCCCCCCCCCCCCCCCCCCCCCCCCCCCCCCCCCCCCCCCCCCCCCCCCCCCCCCCCCCCCCCCCCCCCCCCCCCCCCCCCCCCCCCCCCCCCCCCCCCCCCCCCCCCCCCCCCCCCCCCCCCCCCCCCCCCCCCCCCCCCCCCCCCCCCCCCCCCCCCCCCCCCCCCCCCCCCCCCCCCCCCCCCCCCCCCCCCCCCCCCCCCCCCCCCCCCCCCCCCCCCCCCCCCCCCCCCCCCCCCCCCCCCCCCCCCCCCCCCCCCCCCCCCCCCCCCCCCCCCCCCCCCCCCCCCCCCCCCCCCCCCCCCCCCCCCCCCCCCCCCCCCCCCCCCCCCCCCCCCCCCCCCCCCCCCCCCCCCCCCCCCCCCCCCCCCCCCCCCCCCCCCCCCCCCCCCCCCCCCCCCCCCCCCCCCCCCCCCCCCCCCCCCCCCCCCCCCCCCCCCCCCCCCCCCCCCCCCCCCCCCCCCCCCCCCCCCCCCCCCCCCCCCCCCCCCCCCCCCCCCCCCCCCCCCCCCCCCCCCCCCCCCCCCCCCCCCCCCCCCCCCCCCCCCCCCCCCCCCCCCCCCCCCCCCCCCCCCCCCCCCCCCCCCCCCCCCCCCCCCCCCCCCCCCCCCCCCCCCCCCCCCCCCCCCCCCCCCCCCCCCCCCCCCCCCCCCCCCCCCCCCCCCCCCCCCCCCCCCCCCCCCCCCCCCCCCCCCCCCCCCCCCCCCCCCCCCCCCCCCCCCCCCCCCCCCCCCCCCCCCCCCCCCCCCCCCCCCCCCCCCCCCCCCCCCCCCCCCCCCCCCCCCCCCCCCCCCCCCCCCCCCCCCCCCCCCCCCCCCCCCCCCCCCCCCCCCCCCCCCCCCCCCCCCCCCCCCCCCCCCCCCCCCCCCCCCCCCCCCCCCCCCCCCCCCCCCCCCCCCCCCCCCCCCCCCCCCCCCCCCCCCCCCCCCCCCCCCCCCCCCCCCCCCCCCCCCCCCCCCCCCCCCCCCCCCCCCCCCCCCCCCCCCCCCCCCCCCCCCCCCCCCCCCCCCCCCCCCCCCCCCCCCCCCCCCCCCCCCCCCCCCCCCCCCCCCCCCCCCCCCCCCCCCCCCCCCCCCCCCCCCCCCCCCCCCCCCCCCCCCCCCCCCCCCCCCCCCCCCCCCCCCCCCCCCCCCCCCCCCCCCCCCCCCCCCCCCCCCCCCCCCCCCCCCCCCCCCCCCCCCCCCCCCCCCCCCCCCCCCCCCCCCCCCCCCCCCCCCCCCCCCCCCCCCCCCCCCCCCCCCCCCCCCCCCCCCCCCCCCCCCCCCCCCCCCCCCCCCCCCCCCCCCCCCCCCCCCCCCCCCCCCCCCCCCCCCCCCCCCCCCCCCCCCCCCCCCCCCCCCCCCCCCCCCCCCCCCCCCCCCCCCCCCCCCCCCCCCCCCCCCCCCCCCCCCCCCCCCCCCCCCCCCCCCCCCCCCCCCCCCCCCCCCCCCCCCCCCCCCCCCCCCCCCCCCCCCCCCCCCCCCCCCCCCCCCCCCCCCCCCCCCCCCCCCCCCCCCCCCCCCCCCCCCCCCCCCCCCCCCCCCCCCCCCCCCCCCCCCCCCCCCCCCCCCCCCCCCCCCCCCCCCCCCCCCCCCCCCCCCCCCCCCCCCCCCCCCCCCCCCCCCCCCCCCCCCCCCCCCCCCCCCCCCCCCCCCCCCCCCCCCCCCCCCCCCCCCCCCCCCCCCCCCCCCCCCCCCCCCCCCCCCCCCCCCCCCCCCCCCCCCCCCCCCCCCCCCCCCCCCCCCCCCCCCCCCCCCCCCCCCCCCCCCCCCCCCCCCCCCCCCCCCCCCCCCCCCCCCCCCCCCCCCCCCCCCCCCCCCCCCCCCCCCCCCCCCCCCCCCCCCCCCCCCCCCCCCCCCCCCCCCCCCCCCCCCCCCCCCCCCCCCCCCCCCCCCCCCCCCCCCCCCCCCCCCCCCCCCCCCCCCCCCCCCCCCCCCCCCCCCCCCCCCCCCCCCCCCCCCCCCCCCCCCCCCCCCCCCCCCCCCCCCCCCCCCCCCCCCCCCCCCCCCCCCCCCCCCCCCCCCCCCCCCCCCCCCCCCCCCCCCCCCCCCCCCCCCCCCCCCCCCCCCCCCCCCCCCCCCCCCCCCCCCCCCCCCCCCCCCCCCCCCCCCCCCCCCCCCCCCCCCCCCCCCCCCCCCCCCCCCCCCCCCCCCCCCCCCCCCCCCCCCCCCCCCCCCCCCCCCCCCCCCCCCCCCCCCCCCCCCCCCCCCCCCCCCCCCCCCCCCCCCCCCCCCCCCCCCCCCCCCCCCCCCCCCCCCCCCCCCCCCCCCCCCCCCCCCCCCCCCCCCCCCCCCCCCCCCCCCCCCCCCCCCCCCCCCCCCCCCCCCCCCCCCCCCCCCCCCCCCCCCCCCCCCCCCCCCCCCCCCCCCCCCCCCCCCCCCCCCCCCCCCCCCCCCCCCCCCCCCCCCCCCCCCCCCCCCCCCCCCCCCCCCCCCCCCCCCCCCCCCCCCCCCCCCCCCCCCCCCCCCCCCCCCCCCCCCCCCCCCCCCCCCCCCCCCCCCCCCCCCCCCCCCCCCCCCCCCCCCCCCCCCCCCCCCCCCCCCCCCCCCCCCCCCCCCCCCCCCCCCCCCCCCCCCCCCCCCCCCCCCCCCCCCCCCCCCCCCCCCCCCCCCCCCCCCCCCCCCCCCCCCCCCCCCCCCCCCCCCCCCCCCCCCCCCCCCCCCCCCCCCCCCCCCCCCCCCCCCCCCCCCCCCCCCCCCCCCCCCCCCCCCCCCCCCCCCCCCCCCCCCCCCCCCCCCCCCCCCCCCCCCCCCCCCCCCCCCCCCCCCCCCCCCCCCCCCCCCCCCCCCCCCCCCCCCCCCCCCCCCCCCCCCCCCCCCCCCCCCCCCCCCCCCCCCCCCCCCCCCCCCCCCCCCCCCCCCCCCCCCCCCCCCCCCCCCCCCCCCCCCCCCCCCCCCCCCCCCCCCCCCCCCCCCCCCCCCCCCCCCCCCCCCCCCCCCCCCCCCCCCCCCCCCCCCCCCCCCCCCCCCCCCCCCCCCCCCCCCCCCCCCCCCCCCCCCCCCCCCCCCCCCCCCCCCCCCCCCCCCCCCCCCCCCCCCCCCCCCCCCCCCCCCCCCCCCCCCCCCCCCCCCCCCCCCCCCCCCCCCCCCCCCCCCCCCCCCCCCCCCCCCCCCCCCCCCCCCCCCCCCCCCCCCCCCCCCCCCCCCCCCCCCCCCCCCCCCCCCCCCCCCCCCCCCCCCCCCCCCCCCCCCCCCCCCCCCCCCCCCCCCCCCCCCCCCCCCCCCCCCCCCCCCCCCCCCCCCCCCCCCCCCCCCCCCCCCCCCCCCCCCCCCCCCCCCCCCCCCCCCCCCCCCCCCCCCCCCCCCCCCCCCCCCCCCCCCCCCCCCCCCCCCCCCCCCCCCCCCCCCCCCCCCCCCCCCCCCCCCCCCCCCCCCCCCCCCCCCCCCCCCCCCCCCCCCCCCCCCCCCCCCCCCCCCCCCCCCCCCCCCCCCCCCCCCCCCCCCCCCCCCCCCCCCCCCCCCCCCCCCCCCCCCCCCCCCCCCCCCCCCCCCCCCCCCCCCCCCCCCCCCCCCCCCCCCCCCCCCCCCCCCCCCCCCCCCCCCCCCCCCCCCCCCCCCCCCCCCCCCCCCCCCCCCCCCCCCCCCCCCCCCCCCCCCCCCCCCCCCCCCCCCCCCCCCCCCCCCCCCCCCCCCCCCCCCCCCCCCCCCCCCCCCCCCCCCCCCCCCCCCCCCCCCCCCCCCCCCCCCCCCCCCCCCCCCCCCCCCCCCCCCCCCCCCCCCCCCCCCCCCCCCCCCCCCCCCCCCCCCCCCCCCCCCCCCCCCCCCCCCCCCCCCCCCCCCCCCCCCCCCCCCCCCCCCCCCCCCCCCCCCCCCCCCCCCCCCCCCCCCCCCCCCCCCCCCCCCCCCCCCCCCCCCCCCCCCCCCCCCCCCCCCCCCCCCCCCCCCCCCCCCCCCCCCCCCCCCCCCCCCCCCCCCCCCCCCCCCCCCCCCCCCCCCCCCCCCCCCCCCCCCCCCCCCCCCCCCCCCCCCCCCCCCCCCCCCCCCCCCCCCCCCCCCCCCCCCCCCCCCCCCCCCCCCCCCCCCCCCCCCCCCCCCCCCCCCCCCCCCCCCCCCCCCCCCCCCCCCCCCCCCCCCCCCCCCCCCCCCCCCCCCCCCCCCCCCCCCCCCCCCCCCCCCCCCCCCCCCCCCCCCCCCCCCCCCCCCCCCCCCCCCCCCCCCCCCCCCCCCCCCCCCCCCCCCCCCCCCCCCCCCCCCCCCCCCCCCCCCCCCCCCCCCCCCCCCCCCCCCCCCCCCCCCCCCCCCCCCCCCCCCCCCCCCCCCCCCCCCCCCCCCCCCCCCCCCCCCCCCCCCCCCCCCCCCCCCCCCCCCCCCCCCCCCCCCCCCCCCCCCCCCCCCCCCCCCCCCCCCCCCCCCCCCCCCCCCCCCCCCCCCCCCCCCCCCCCCCCCCCCCCCCCCCCCCCCCCCCCCCCCCCCCCCCCCCCCCCCCCCCCCCCCCCCCCCCCCCCCCCCCCCCCCCCCCCCCCCCCCCCCCCCCCCCCCCCCCCCCCCCCCCCCCCCCCCCCCCCCCCCCCCCCCCCCCCCCCCCCCCCCCCCCCCCCCCCCCCCCCCCCCCCCCCCCCCCCCCCCCCCCCCCCCCCCCCCCCCCCCCCCCCCCCCCCCCCCCCCCCCCCCCCCCCCCCCCCCCCCCCCCCCCCCCCCCCCCCCCCCCCCCCCCCCCCCCCCCCCCCCCCCCCCCCCCCCCCCCCCCCCCCCCCCCCCCCCCCCCCCCCCCCCCCCCCCCCCCCCCCCCCCCCCCCCCCCCCCCCCCCCCCCCCCCCCCCCCCCCCCCCCCCCCCCCCCCCCCCCCCCCCCCCCCCCCCCCCCCCCCCCCCCCCCCCCCCCCCCCCCCCCCCCCCCCCCCCCCCCCCCCCCCCCCCCCCCCCCCCCCCCCCCCCCCCCCCCCCCCCCCCCCCCCCCCCCCCCCCCCCCCCCCCCCCCCCCCCCCCCCCCCCCCCCCCCCCCCCCCCCCCCCCCCCCCCCCCCCCCCCCCCCCCCCCCCCCCCCCCCCCCCCCCCCCCCCCCCCCCCCCCCCCCCCCCCCCCCCCCCCCCCCCCCCCCCCCCCCCCCCCCCCCCCCCCCCCCCCCCCCCCCCCCCCCCCCCCCCCCCCCCCCCCCCCCCCCCCCCCCCCCCCCCCCCCCCCCCCCCCCCCCCCCCCCCCCCCCCCCCCCCCCCCCCCCCCCCCCCCCCCCCCCCCCCCCCCCCCCCCCCCCCCCCCCCCCCCCCCCCCCCCCCCCCCCCCCCCCCCCCCCCCCCCCCCCCCCCCCCCCCCCCCCCCCCCCCCCCCCCCCCCCCCCCCCCCCCCCCCCCCCCCCCCCCCCCCCCCCCCCCCCCCCCCCCCCCCCCCCCCCCCCCCCCCCCCCCCCCCCCCCCCCCCCCCCCCCCCCCCCCCCCCCCCCCCCCCCCCCCCCCCCCCCCCCCCCCCCCCCCCCCCCCCCCCCCCCCCCCCCCCCCCCCCCCCCCCCCCCCCCCCCCCCCCCCCCCCCCCCCCCCCCCCCCCCCCCCCCCCCCCCCCCCCCCCCCCCCCCCCCCCCCCCCCCCCCCCCCCCCCCCCCCCCCCCCCCCCCCCCCCCCCCCCCCCCCCCCCCCCCCCCCCCCCCCCCCCCCCCCCCCCCCCCCCCCCCCCCCCCCCCCCCCCCCCCCCCCCCCCCCCCCCCCCCCCCCCCCCCCCCCCCCCCCCCCCCCCCCCCCCCCCCCCCCCCCCCCCCCCCCCCCCCCCCCCCCCCCCCCCCCCCCCCCCCCCCCCCCCCCCCCCCCCCCCCCCCCCCCCCCCCCCCCCCCCCCCCCCCCCCCCCCCCCCCCCCCCCCCCCCCCCCCCCCCCCCCCCCCCCCCCCCCCCCCCCCCCCCCCCCCCCCCCCCCCCCCCCCCCCCCCCCCCCCCCCCCCCCCCCCCCCCCCCCCCCCCCCCCCCCCCCCCCCCCCCCCCCCCCCCCCCCCCCCCCCCCCCCCCCCCCCCCCCCCCCCCCCCCCCCCCCCCCCCCCCCCCCCCCCCCCCCCCCCCCCCCCCCCCCCCCCCCCCCCCCCCCCATGTATCACTTGGATAACTTGAGGGATGTTTATTTAAGTGGGAGTTCATTAGTAATTTGATTAATTGAACTTAATTTGTCATGAACTTAGTCTTAATAGTTTTGCATATCTATGTTGCAGATCAATAGCTCGCGATATAGCTCCCCTATTTTTGATATGCTCCTAGAGAAAACTAAGTTGAAAGATGATGGTAGCAATAATGCGGACTGGGTCCGTGATCTGAGGATTATCCTCATTGCTGCACAAAAGAATTATGTCCTTAATGCACCGCTAGGTGACACACCTATTGCAAGAGCAGATGTAGACGTTATGAATGTTTGGCAAGCTCGATATGATGACTACTTAATAGTTTAGTGCGCCATGCTTTACGGCTTAGAACCGAGACTTCAAAAATGTTTTGAACGCTACGGAACATATGAGATGTTCCAAGAGCTAAAATTGGTATTTCAGACTCATGCCCATGTCGAGAGGTATGAGACCTCTGACAAGTACTTTGCCTACAAGATGGAGGAGAATAGCTCAGCCAGTGAGCATGTGCTCAGAATGTCTGGATACTACAATCGCTTGAATCAAGTGGAAGTTAATCTTCCAGATAAGATAGTGATTGATAGATTTCTCTAGTCACTATCACCAAGCTACTAGAACTTCGTGATGAACTATAATATCCAAGGGATGACGAAAACGATTCCCGAGCTCTTCGCGATGCTGAAATCGGCGAAGGTAGAACTCAAGAAAGAACATCAAGTGTTGATGGTTAACGAGACCACTAGTTTCAAGAAAAAGGGCAAGTGAAAGAAAGGGAACTTCAAAAAGAATGGCAAGCAAGTTGCCACTCCCGTGAAGAAGCTCAAAAGCTGGACCTAAGCCTGAAACTAAGGCCCTGTTTGTTTCGGATTCTGGGACCAGATTCAGCTTTGCCAGTGAAGCCGAATCTGGAATCTGAAACAAACAGCTATTTGGAATCAGCTTTGCCAGTGAAGGTGAATCTGGATTTGGACCATTTTTAGTGCAATTTCCAGAAGCACCTCAAAGTGTACTTCGGTGGCGAAGCTGATTCCCAGAATCAGCTTCGGCACTGAAGCGAATCCACAGGTGATTAAAATCCAAGCGAAGCTGAAACAAACAGGGCCTAAGTTCTTCTACTGCAAAGGGAATGGTCACTGGAAGCGGAACTGCCCCAGATACTTGGCGGATAAGAAGGATGGCAAAGTGAATAAAGATATATTTGATATACATGTTATTGATGTGTACTTTACTAGTGTTTGTAGCAACCCCTGGGTATTTGATACCGGTTCAGTTGCTAAGATTAGTAACTCAAAATAGGAGTTGCAGAATAAATAGAGACTAGTTAAGGGCGAGGTGATGATGTGTGTTGGAAGTGATTCCAAGGTTGATACGATCACCATCGCACACTCCCTCTACCTTCGGGATTAGTGTTAGACCTAAATAAATGTTATTTGGTGTTTGCGTTGAGCATGCATATGATTTGATCATGTTTATTGCAACGGTTATTCATTTAAGTCAGAGAATAATTGTTATTCTACTTACATGAATAAAACCTTCTATGGTCATACACCCAATGTGAATGGTTTATTGAATCTCGATTGTAGTGATACACATATTCATAATATTGATGCCAAAAGATGCAAAGTTGACAATGATAGTGCAACATACTCGTGGCACTGCCGTTTAGGTCATATTGGTGTAAAGTGCATGAAGAAACTCCATGCGGATGGATTTTTGGAATCACTTGATTATGAATCATTTGATAGTTGCGTACCATGCCTCATGGGTAAGATAACTACCCCCCCCCCCCCCCCCCCCCCCCCCCCCCCCCCCCCCCCCCCCCCCCCCCCCCCCCCCCCCCCCCCCCCCCCCCCCCCCCCCCCCCCCCCCCCCCCCCCCCCCCCCCCCCCCCCCCCCCCCCCCCCCCCCCCCCCCCCCCCCCCCCCCCCCCCCCCCCCCCCCCCCCCCCCCCCCCCCCCCCCCCCCCCCCCCCCCCCCCCCCCCCCCCCCCCCCCCCCCCCCCCCCCCCCCCCCCCCCCCCCCCCCCCCCCCCCCCCCCCCCCCCCCCCCCCCCCCCCCCCCCCCCCCCCCCCCCCCCCCCCCCCCCCCCCCCCCCCCCCCCCCCCCCCCCCCCCCCCCCCCCCCCCCCCCCCCCCCCCCCCCCCCCCCCCCCCCCCCCCCCCCCCCCCCCCCCCCCCCCCCCCCCCCCCCCCCCCCCCCCCCCCCCCCCCCCCCCCCCCCCCCCCCCCCCCCCCCCCCCCCCCCCCCCCCCCCCCCCCCCCCCCCCCCCCCCCCCCCCCCCCCCCCCCCCCCCCCCCCCCCCCCCCCCCCCCCCCCCCCCCCCCCCCCCCCCCCCCCCCCCCCCCCCCCCCCCCCCCCCCCCCCCCCCCCCCCCCCCCCCCCCCCCCCCCCCCCCCCCCCCCCCCCCCCCCCCCCCCCCCCCCCCCCCCCCCCCCCCCCCCCCCCCCCCCCCCCCCCCCCCCCCCCCCCCCCCCCCCCCCCCCCCCCCCCCCCCCCCCCCCCCCCCCCCCCCCCCCCCCCCCCCCCCCCCCCCCCCCCCCCCCCCCCCCCCCCCCCCCCCCCCCCCCCCCCCCCCCCCCCCCCCCCCCCCCCCCCCCCCCCCCCCCCCCCCCCCCCCCCCTGATAAGCTCGAACCTAAATCGGAGAAGTGCGTCTTCATAGGATACCCTAAAGAAACTATTGGGTACACCTTCTACCATAGATCAGAAGGCAAGCTCTTTGTTGCTAAAAATGGGTCCTTTCTAGAGAAGGAGTTTCTCTCGAAAGAAGTGAGTGGGAGGAAAGTAGAACTTGATGAGGTAGTTGTACATTCTCTCGAATTGGAAAGTAGCACATCAGAGAAAACCGTTCCCGTGATGCCTACACCAACTAGAAAGGAAGCTAATGATGATGATCATGAAACTTCAGATCAAGTTACTACTGAACTGTGTAGGTTGACCAGAGGACGATCCGCACCAGAGTGGTACGGTAATCCTGTCCTTGAAGTCATGTTATTAGACCAAGGCGAACCTACGAACTATGAAGAAGCTATGATGAGCCCAGATTCCGACAAATGGCTTGAGGCCATTAAATCTGAGATAGAATCCATGTATGAGAACAAAGTTTGGACTTTGGTGGACTTCCCCGATGATCGGCAAGCCATAGAGAATAAATGGATCTTCAAGAAGAAGACTGACGCTGATGGTAATGTTACTGTCTACAAATCTTGACTTGTCGCAAAAGGTTTTCGACAAGTTCAAGGAGTTAACTACGATGAGACTTTCTCACCCGTAGCGATGCTTAAGTCCGTTCGAATCATGTTAACAATTGCCGCATTTTATAAATATGAAATCTGGCAAATGGATGTCAAAACTACATTCCTTAATGGATATCTTAAAGAAGAGTTGTATATGATGCAACCAGAAGGTTTAGTCGATCCTAAAGGTGCTAACAAAGTGTACAAGCTCCAACGATCCATCTATGGATTGGTGCAAGCATCTCGGAGTTGGAATATACGCTTTGATGAGGTGATCAAAGCATATGGTTTTATACAGACTTACGGAGAAGCCTGTATTTACAAGAAAGTGAGTGGGAGCTTTGTAGCATTTCTGATTTTATATGTGGATGACATATTGTTGATTGAAAATGATATAGAATTTCTGGATAGCATAAAAGGATACTTGAATAAGAATTTTTCAATGAAAAACCTCGGTGAAGCTGCATACATATTAGGCATCAAGATCTATAGGGATAGATCGAGACGCTTAATAGGACTTTCACAAAGTACATACCTTGGCCAAGTTTTGAAGAAGTTCAAAATAGATCAGCCAAAGAAAGAGTTCTTGCCTGTGTTACAAGGAGTGAAGTTGAGTAAGACTCAAAGCCCGACCACGGCAGAAGATTGAGAGAGAATGAAAGTCATTCCCTATGCCTCAGCCATAGGTTCTATAAAGTATGTCATGCTGTGTACCAGACCTATTGTGTACCTTGCCATGAGTTTGGCAAGGGGGGTACAATAGTGATCCAGGAGTAGATCACTGGACATCAATCAATATTATCCTTAGGTGCCTTAAAGAGGACAAAGGAAATATTTCTCGGTTATGGAGGTGATAAAGAGTTAGTCGTAAAGGGTTACGTCGATGCAAGCTTTGACACCGATCCAGATGACTTTGAGTTTCAATCTGGATACGTATTGAACGTGGGAGCAATTAGCTAGAGTAGCTACATGCAAAACATTGTAGACATAGAAATTTGCAAAATACATACGGCTCTGAATGTGGCAGACCCATTGACTAAACTTCTCTCACAAGCAAAACATGATCACACCTTAGTACTATTTGAGTGTTAATCACATGGCGATGTGAACTAGATTATTGACTCTAGTAAACTCTTTAAGGGTTAGTCACATGGCGATGTGAACTACGGGTATTAATCACATGGCAATGTGAACCAGATTATTGACTCTAATGCAAGTGGGAGACTGATGGAAATATGCCCTAGAGGCAATAATAAAATAGTTATTATTATATTTCCTTAATCATGATAAAGGTTTATTATTCATGCTAGAATTGTATTGACCGAAAACTTAAATACATGTGTGGATACATAAACAAATACTGTATCCCTAGTAAGCCTCTACTAGACTAGCTCGTTAATCAAAGATGATTAAGATTTCCTAACCATAGACAGGTGTTGTCATTTGATAACGGGATCACATCATTGGGAGAATGATGTGATGGACAAGAACCATCCGTTAGCTTAGCATATGATCGTTCTGTTTATTGCTACTGCTTTCTTGAATGTCAAATATATGTTCCTTCGACCATGAGATCATGCAACTCCCGAATACCGGAGGAATACCTTGTGTGCTATCAAACGTCACAACGTAACTGGGTGATCATAAAGATGCTCTACAGGTATCTCCGAAGGTGTTTGTTGAGTTGGCATGGATCGAGATTGGGATTTGTCACTCCGAGTATCGGAGAGGTATTTCTGGGCCCTCTCGGTAATACACATCACAAGAAGCTTGCAAGCAAAGTGACTAAGGAGTTAGTTACGAGATGATTTATTACGGAACAAGTAAAGAGACTTGCCGGTAACGAGATTGAACTAGGTATGAAGATACCGACGATCGAATCTCGGGCAAGTAACATACCGACAGACAAAGGGAATTACGTATGTTGTCATAACAGTTTGACCGATAAAGATCTTCGTAGAATATGTAGGAACCAATATGGGCATCCAGGTTCCGCTGTTAGTTATTGACCGGAGAGGTGTCTCGGTCATGTCTACATAGTTCTCGAACCCGTAGGGTCCGCATGCTTAACGTTCGTTGACGATATAGTGTTATATGAGTTATATGATTTGGTGACCGAATGTTGTTCGGTGTCTCGGATGAGATCACGGACATGACGAGGAGCTCCGGAATAGTTCGAAGGGAAAGATTAATATATAGGACGATGATATTCGGACACCGGAAGAGTTTCAGGGTGCACCAGGTAGTTATCGGATCACCGGAAGGGGTTCCGGGCACCCCCGGGAAGTATATGGGCCATATGGGCCAAAAGAGGGGAGCACACCAGCCCACAAGGGGCTGGCACGCCCCTCCTATGGCAGCCGGCCTAGGGGAGGAAAGGAAAGGGGGGATTCAGCCTCCCCCTTCCTTTCTCTCCCCCCTTTCCTTTCTCCCGGAAGCAAATATGGCAGGGGGGCGCGGCCAAGGGCAGGAGCCCAAGTAGGATTCGGTCCTACTTGGGGCGCCTCCTGGCTGCTCCCCTCTCCCCCCCACCTATATATATGTGGGAGGGGGGGCCACACAAACCACGACAATCTCTTAGCCGTGTGCGGCGCCCCCTCCACAGTTTTGTCCCTCGGTCATATTTTCGTAGTGCTTAGGCGAAGCCCTGCGGAGATAGCATGACCATCACCGTCACCACGCCGTCGTGCTGCTAGAACTCATCCACTACTTCGCCCGTCTTGCTGGATCAAGAAGGCGAGGACGTCACCGAGCTGAACGTGTGCTGAACGCGGAGGTGCCGTACGTTCGGTACTTGATCGGTTGGATCGCGAAGAAGTTCGACTACATCAACTGCGTTACTAAACGCTTCCGCTTACGGTCTACGAGGATACGTAGGCACACTCTCCCCTCCCATTGCTATGCATCTCCATGGATAGATCTTGTGTGTGCGTAGAATTGTTTTTGTTTTCCTTCCAACGTTTCCCAACACACAGGAATCCCCAAGCATTTTGGCAACTATCCTTGGCTATGATTTAACCTGTGGCAAAAGTAAAACAGAAAATTTCTGGAAAAACCAGAGATTAAAGTCATGAAGAGAAAAGTTTCTACGAGAACATCAAACAAGGGGCAGCTCAATCTTTTCTAATTCATTCAAGTGGAATTATATTGTTACATCTCTGGAGATGCTTTCATATAGTTTTTCACTGCTACTTCGGTATACCCACCTAAATACATCAATGGTCAAGATCAGTCTGTACCACTTCAAAATTAAGAGCATGATGGGCATTAAGAAATAATTATGTCAAGTCTAACCCTATTGAAACCTGTATGACCCAACCGGCATCATCGCCCACTCCCCTTGCTTGCCCCACCCTTGTCAACGGTTAACGGCACCGGCCCAATGCGCCCTTGGAGCTGTGTGTGTTGCGTCTGTGGCACGTGCCTATCTGGTCACTAACCTCCCGTTTGATGCCTCTCTGAAGTACGTTGCCTCACCTCACGAGGCGGCAACGCGCATTGTACCCGCTGGCTCTCGCGTTCTACAAGCCATGCAGGAACTTCATGTGATAGCCGAAGGAGGCTAGGATTTTCACGCACGACAACATGGTAGTCTAGGTGAAGATCATGGATCGACAGGGACTAAGGTGTGGGATTGGGGCCTATTTCTCGGCAACAGTGCTCAACTCGCAACCCTACCGATGCACAGCAGAGGGACACCTTAAGGCGGAGGCCATCAAGTTCGGCGCCATTAAGATATTATCACGGGCGTTAGTCACCGAAACTTCACAATACTTTAATGTCAAGTTCGACTACTCTTTCCACTAAGATATGCACTAGAATGTCGTTCTATGTGGAATTTACACATTGTTCGACTACTCGGCTTTTGGTTTAAACATTCCCTCATTTTCGATGCAGATTTTGCTAGGGATGATACAGATATATGTGAATCTTGATAAGAATAAAGAAAGAAAGTGTTATCTAGAATAGACGACTCGTTGAGTGAACGTAACAAAGGCATCATTGCCCACAGAGGTGTATCCTATCTCCCCTTAGAAATTCATCCAAAGTATAACGACCTAGGATACTGAGAAACTCAAGTTGTTGTGATACCGAAGCATAACACAACGACATCTCGTTTGTGAGATAGTGTCACTCGAATGCAATGGAGCCGGAAGACCCTTATTCTGCACACCATGTAACCCTAGTTGGAGGGATGCAAATCAAGAGATATATTTCGGGATGAGAGAAGAACGTAAGTAAGAAAGACGAATGCTAGGTGAGATTCAAAGAAGGCAGGCAAGACAAGTTCATATTTCACTCGATTGATGTCAAGGCTCACGGATACACAGCTTATAAAGATGTCCCTCTTGACCTTGCAAGTGGGTCCTCTCGCCAGCTAGCTACAATGCAACACAACACCCACGAAAAATGGGCAATAACACTCATGCACTTGCTTTGGGACTTTAATTTTGCATTTAGTTGTTGGATACAATCATTCCTGCCAGAAATGGAAGAATTTACAAACATGTCAATCATACTAATCAGTCTTGGAGACACTGTCTCGGGGACCTCACCTTACTCTGACACGGAATTAAGGACAAGCATGTTGCTTGTATTCAAGATTAGGTGGCCACTAATCTATCATACGTTGCTATGATACCTGGAGCTAACACTAGCTGAGTTCTTTCCTTTGTTTTACGCCTTTATTTTGCATTCTTTTTCTCCCTCCTTTGGAGTAGCATACTATGTGTATAAATGAAAACAATGCCACCGCCATTAGTAAAAGTAAGGTGTGACATGACAAAAATTAGGGACTATGACTGAAATATGTACTCTCACGAAGTGATCTCAGAAAATATGTTTATAGACGGCACAATGCCACCCTCATCAGTAAATAGCAGCTGGATCACACTTTATCATTTTCTTTGATGGAGCTAGAGTGATCCTAACAAATAAACGCTAATACACTTTTGTGTAGGTCAGTAGGTGGGAGAATCTTTAGACTTGGCTCGAGTTCATATATGGTCTACTATTATAAATACATATAGGGATACATTGAAAATATACACTACTCTCTAGTAGTCCTTCTCTTTTTTGCCGAGAGTGATACACAGAGTTTCACACTTGTTTACAACGTGGATCCCCATTGCTTGCACCATTACCTTCTTTCACGACCCAACTTGAACTCCTTTGCTTTCCTTTCTGGGGACGTATCAGCTCAAACTCATGTCCATATATACTCTCTTCGTTCCGAGTAAGTATTACCCCTATCCCCGGAGTTCATTGTCTCCGCCTCCACCTTTGTTTTCCCTTGCCCCCTGTCCCTTTCTGTTTGGCCAGCCTAGGTGCGGAATTAGAGTAGGATGCCGAGCAACAAATGCTAGCAAGGCAAGCTTGTCCACTCCAAGATTAACTTAGGTCACGGCGTACCCCTCGTGTTTTCTTCCTTCCTAATGGCTAAGCTTTCCTTGATGAGGCGGCAAGGCAAGCACCCACTCCACTGCATTTGGAATGAGCGGCATCAGAAAAATGGCAGCTGTTCAATACACGCCGTTGGTTACTACCACATGTTTTGCTACTCGTGCTAGGGAATTTGTTCTTCGCGCATAGTGACTGGCGCTGCTACTTCGCTCATGCATGAACATGACATGCACATAGTTCTTCGCTTGGTGGCGGTAAGTGTCGAGGTAACTTCACATGCTAGTGTTTCTCTACAATGTTGTGAATGAGAAGTGCTTCTATGCTCTTTAAATTCCCCTTTCACATACGTTTGACGTTTTGTGAATGAAGAACTTGCATTACTCAAATCCGTCAATGTAAAAGTGATGTAAGTCACTTTATGCTGAATGTTGGTAGACGTAGAACCCAAGGTTGTACTGCTGTTTGGATTGGGTCTAGACCAGAAAACTTTGAATCTATGTGTAAACATGATTGTAACATTGTGTTATGAGTAATACAAATGATTCCTCACACAAAAGAATAATCCTTTTTCACAAGAATCCCCAAGTGTTTTGGCAACTGTCCTCGCATGTGAATTTCCCCATGGTAAAAGTAAAGCAGCAAAATTATGGAAAAAAGCAGAGATTAAAGTCATTAAGAAAAGTTTCTATGAGAACACCAACAAGGGGCAGCTTAGTATTGTTGGTTGGCGAATATGGCGGTCCAAGAATCTTTGCTAATTCGAGTAGAATTATGTTGTTACTTCTCTAAAGATGCCTCCATATGGCTTTTTGAGAACGAAATGCTTCCATAAGTAAATGCATCAAACATAGAAAGAAATAAACTTGTGCTTGGATATTAGCCATGGTACATTAATGTTTTGATTGTGAAAGAGCCAAATCCAGAAAATTTTGTGGCTTCTCTATAATGGTACTTTCTCCATCCTTGAAAAGATGAAGTGTAAATTTTATCTGAAGTCAAACGGTGTAAAGTATGAATACTAAACATATTTTATTGTGTTTTCAATGACACTAATTTAGTATAGAGTCCCACTTCGGTACAACCCCCCTTACTAAATGTATAAAGGGCAATATAGACCTTTCACACATCCTACCCATAATGTATAAGTTGTACATGGAAGGATCTCTCGCTGATACATACAAAGCGTTTTAAAACAAGCATTTAATAAATATTTGATGGAAACTAGAATTTAAAATGATAATTTAAAGAAGTTACTTGAAAATGTTATTTTGGTATTACAAACAATATTTCAATTTTTGAACATGTTTCAAAAAGTAGAAGAAAATTCAAAAAGAAAAAAATGAATTAGCGAAAAAGGGAAGAAAAAAATAGAAAAAAAATGCTTAGGCCTTGGCCCAACTAGGCGACGGCATCGCTTCCGCCGGACGCCTGTTGGACCTGCCCAAGCGCTCGTAGATTTGAAAGGAGTTCATCAATTCAAAAAATGCTGCCGGTTTCAAAATTTGTCCACAAGTTCAAAACATGTTCCCATTTCTAAAAATTTATTTAAAATTCAAAAAAATTGGGGAGTTTCAAATAATATTCATGCTTCAAAATTTGTTTGGAATTTCAAAAATGTTTCCATTTTCAAAAAAAATCTACACAAATTGAAATTCAAAATAAATATTGGTTTCAATTTTTTGTTTGTATTTCCCTGATTTTTTGATATGCCAAATTTGTTAGTGTTTTTCAAAAGAAAAAGTTCAAACGCTTTTCAATTTTATCACTTTGTATTTATTAGTTATGTTAAGAACTTAAAATAAAAAATTTAAGTACTTGTTTAAATTATGTTTTAAAATACTTTTTTCCATCAAACCTGGCATGGATGCCTACCATGGCATGGCCACCTGCTCCCAAAAGTAGAGGACATTTCAAGCATGTCAAAAAAACACCATGTTCAATGTTGCAGAAGGCTCCGTTTCAGAGAACGTTGTTTCTCGGCATCCATCAAATGACCCCAATTTTTTTCATTGGCTTTTTACCAATTCAAGGCACCATGCCAAGTTATTTTAGTTTTCGATAAATTTTGTAATTTCTGGAGTAAATTTTGTAATTTCTGGAGTTCTCTCAGTCAAAAAAGGACGATAAATGGTCAAACATGTTGCGACCTGCATATTGTATCGCAAATCGTTCAAACCTGACATGGATGCCTAACATGGGCATGCCCACCAGCTTACAAAAGTTGGGGTCATTTCAACGATGTCCAAAAATATACCATGTTGAACGGAGGGTGTTCGCATAGGCTAGAAAGACTCTGCCTGAGAGTACATTGTTTCTCGACATCATTGAAATGGCCTCATTTTTTTAAATGCCCTTTATAATGAATTCAAGGCACATGCCAAGTTGTTTGGTTTTTCGAAAAGTTTTGCATTTTCTAGAGTTTTCTCGGTAAGAAAGGCTGATAAATGGTTGGACGTGTCACAACGTGCATACGGTGACGGAAGTCATTCAAACTAGGCATGAATGCCTAACATGGGCATGCTCACATGTTTGCAAAAGTTGGGGTCAGTCCTGAGATTTCCCAAACAATACTATATTCAATGGAGAATGTTCGGGGTAGGGCAAAAAGGTCCGTTTGGGAGCACCTCATTTCTCGACATTCGTTAAATAGCCCCAATTTTTTTCATGGCCTTGTATGACCAATTCAAGGCACCATGACAAGTTATTTGGCTTTTCGACAAGTTTTGCATGTTCTGTAGTTTTCTCGATTAAAAAGGACGATAATTGGACGGATGTGTCGTAACTTCCATACGGTGTCAAAAGTCGTCCAAACTAGGCATGGATGCCTACCATGGGCATGTCCATCTGCTTGCAAAAGTTGGGGGTCATTTTAAAGATGTTCAAAAATAGACCATGTTCAATGGAGTGTGTTTGGGTAGGCCAGAAGGGTCCGTTTGAAAACTCGTTGTTTCTCGACATTCTTCAAATGGCCCCAAATTTTTTCCACAAGTTTCTATGACTAATTAAAGGCATCATGACAAGTTGCTTGTATTTTTTACAAGTTCTGCATTTTCTTGAGTTTTCTCGGTGAAAAAGGGTCGATACATGGCCTGGCGTGTTGGAAGTTGTTCAAACCTGGCATGGATGCCTAACATGGGCATTCTCACATGCTTGCAAAAGTTGAGGTCATTTCAAGGATGTCCAAAAATAGACTATATTCAACGGAGGGTCTTCGGGTCGGGAATGGGGTCATTTTAAGTTGACCCCAAATCTGTTCAAACCTGTCATGGATGCCTTGGGATCATTTATCCATAGTCCAAAAAATACCTGTTGAGAGAAGTGTGCGAGAGTATGCTAGACGGGTGCATTCGTGAGCATGTAGTTTTTCCTTATTTTAATGCTTCTCTTATTTACAATTTATGTCCTAAACATTTCTTAAAATTTGTCAACAGTTTTGTAATTTCAAATTGTGTATGAAAATTTTAAAAACTCGAACACGTTTTCCAAAATTGTTAACAAATTCCCAACAATTAATGAAAACTCTGGAAAAAAAATAGCAAACCATGTACTCTTTCAAAAAATTATCAACTTATTTTTGAAACGCAAACATTTATTAAATTTGTGAATAAAACATTCAAAAACAGGAACATTTTATGAAATTCCAGAACATTTTTTTAACTGTAAATAATAATTGGAAACAAGAACATTTTCAGGTATTCCAACCTTTTTTTAAAAAAAATTAACATGTTTCAAAAAATAATAATGTTCAAAAAGGAGAAAAATAGAAAAAAAATACTTATGCCTTGGCAGTTAGAAAAAATCAATTAATCAACTACTTTTATTTATTTTATGTACCATATTGTCATTTTCGGTGAAGATGCAGACAATAATACAAGCGTACTAGAGGTGTTTGCTTAGGTGCTGAACTGTTGATGCATTCATGCATCCATTTTTCTTTGCCTTATGCTGGGTGTCTGTAGAGAGATCAACTCAAGAATGAATTAAATGCAAGCAAATCCTGCTAGCCTACTAAAGGATGAAAAGAGAAGATGGTCTAAAGGCTGAAAGCCCATGTAACATGTGTGCTGCGTTGCCTTGCGTTCAAGTGCACAACAACTGCTACACACAACTCATTTAGTGCCACCTCGCCTACAGAAGCGTATGGGAAGTGGAGCTGTGCCTATAAAAGCAAGAGACTTATCAAAGCGTTCAGTTGGAAAATCATCGCTAGCAACCTGGGTTAGACGAGGCACGCTATTCGCCAAAACAAAGTAAAATATTATGTCATGCCCTATGGGTTCCCCATAGGGTGGGGTTCCGTGTTCAAGCATGGGTCTAACTATACCCGGGTTCGAGCATGGGCCTAACTATAGACCCACGTGTAGGGTCGTGGGTTGGCTTTGCACACGATAAGTATCCGGACATGAGTTTGGTAGAGGTTGGCCCGACCAAACCGACCTGATTTGCAGGTTCAAGCCCAACTAGGCAACTACATCACTCGGCCCCCGTCTGGCCAGCCTATTTTGAAACAAATGTTCACGGATCTGATTTTTTTTTTTCAGATTTACAAAAAAGGTTCACTAAAAAAGTTGATTTTTTGTGAAATTGAAAAAGATTCACAAATTTAAGAAAAAGTTCATGAATTTGTTTTTTTTTATTTTAAAAAGTTCACATTTTGAAAAAAAAGGAAGAAAAAAAATCAGAATAAAGCAGATGAAAAATGGGTTAAAAAACAAAAACAAAACCCCCCAAAAAACCAGTGAAAAGCCGTCTCGTTTCGTCTCAAGTAGGTCGCGCCCAAGTGACTAGCAATGCTAGCTCTCATCCTGGAGACCAGGGATCGATTCTTGTCTGTGCCCCTCCCCCCTTTTCTTTTAATTATGTGCGCGCTAATGGGCCGGCCTGATACTGAGAAACATATTTTAAGAAAGACCATCCTACCCTTTATTATGAAAGGGTATGAAGAGATCTCCACCGTTGATGTGTTTAGGGGGTTGTACCGAAGCAGAAGTGAATTTATTTTTATAAACTTGGTCAAACTTTGCACCATTTGACTTCAGACAAAATTTATATGCTTTCTTCTCAAGCACGGAGGGAGTACTCGACTACTATTTCCACCAAATATGCACTAGAGGTCATTCTAGGTGGAAGTTACACATTGTTCGACTACTCAACTTTTGGTTCCAATTTGTCTCTCGTTTTGGATGCGGATTTTGACGAGGTTGATATGGATATATGTGAATCTCGATAAGAACAAACAAGGAAATTATTATCTAGAGAATAGATGGCTTGTTAAGTGAACATAACAATGACATTATTGCTCATGGAGGTGTCTCCTATCTCACCTTAGAAATTCGTCGAAAATAAAACATGTGATACTGAGAAATTCAAGTTGTCGTGATATTGAAGCAAAACACAACGGCTTGTCGGTGGCGAGAGTGTCACTCGAATGGAGTGGAGCAGGACCCTTATTTTGTACACCATTTAACCCTCGTTGGAGGGACACACATCAAGAGATAGATCTCGTGATGAGAGAAGAACTGCAGTAAGAAAGATGAACGTTAGGTGAGATTCAAAGAAGGGAGGCGAGACAATTTCAGATTTCACTCCATTGATGTCAAGTCTTATGGATACACGGCTTATAAGGATGTCCCTCATGGCCCTTCAAGTGGGCTCTCGCGCCGGCTAGCTATAATGCAACACAATACCCACAAAAAATAGGGCAATACTTATGACAAGACATTCGTATTGAACACTAAAAAAACACTCATGCACTTGCTTTGGGATTGTAATTTTGCATTAAGCTGCTGGGATACAATCATACCTGCCAGAAATGTAAGAATTTTCAGACATGTCAATCATACTATTCAGTCTCAGAGACACTATCTCAAGGAGGACCACATCTTACTCAAACACGGAATTAAGGACAACCATGCTGCTTGTCTTCAAGATTGGATAGATGCTAATCTATCATACGTTACTATGATACCTAGAGCTAGCACTGGATGAGTTCTTTCCTTTGTTTTACGTACTTATTTTGCATTCTTTTTCTCCCTCCTTTGGAGTAGCATACTATTTATATAAATGGAAACAATGCCACCCCATCAGTAAAAAAAAGTTGTGACAAGACCACAATTAGGGACTCTTGTACTCATGCAATTGCTATGATACCTGGAGCAGGCATTGGCTGAGTTTTTTTTCCTTTGTTTTACGCCTTTATTTTTCCTTATTTTTCTCCCTCCTTTGTAGCATACTATTTGTATAAATGGAAATTAAGTAGAACGATTGTCTTATGGACCAGGGCTTCAAAAAAGGGTTGTGACAGACCACAGTTAGGGACTCTGACTGAATTATGTACTCTCATGAAGTGATTCAAAAAATATATTTTGAGCTGGCAACAATGCCACCCTAGCAGTAAACAGCAGCTGGATCACACTTTACCATTTTCTTTTATGGAGCTGAAGTGATCCTAACAAATGAACGCCAATACACTATGGTGTAGTAGGTCAGTAGGTGGGAGTATCTTAATACTTGGCTCAAGTTCGTATCAGCTCTATTATCATAAATACATGTCTTTTTCGCCGAGAGTGATACACAGACGCTGGCACTAGTTTACAACATGGGTAACCACTGCTTGTACAATTACTTTCTTTTCACATGCCAACTTGAACTCCTTTGTTTGTCTTGCTGGGGACGTACCAACTCAAAACTCATGTCCATATATACTCTCTTCATTTTAAAATATAAGGTATATTAGTATACCAGTTGTCCCAGAGTTCATTGTCTCAGCGTCCCACCTCTGTTTTCACTTGCTCCCTGTTCTTTGTTGGGTCAGTCTGGGTGCGGAATTCAAGTAGGATGCCGAGCATCAAGTGCTAGCAAAGCGATGAAGCAAGCTTGTCCATGCCATTATTACCTCACCTCACGACGCAACCCTTCCTATCGGTAAACTTTCTTCGATGAGGCCGCAAGGCATGCACCCACTCCATTGCATTTGGAATGAGAGGCGTCAGAAAAATGCCAGTCAGTCTGACACATATCGCTTGTTACGGTCACTTCTATTTCTACTCATGGCTAGTAAGTTGGTCTTCACGCATAGTGGCCGGTGCTACTAGCTAGTTTCCTCCGGCATGCACATGACATTTGCATGGTACTTCGCGTGGAGGCAGAATTATGTGACGCTAGCGCGCCTGTATACATGTTTTGGAATTTGTGTAAATGAAGAAGCTGCATTACTCAAATCCGTTTGATGTAAAATGTTGCAGGTCACTTCAAAGTGAATTTTGGTAGAACTCAGGGTCTTACTGCTGTTTGGATCGGGTCTGGACCAGACAATTTTGAATCATTGTGTAAACATTAGTGTAACCCTGAGTTATGAGAAATACATTTTCTCGCACAAACAAAAAAAGAATCCCTTTTCACAGGAATCCCCAATCGTTTTGGCAACTGTCTTTTGTTCAAACTATGCCTTGGTTTTATCGATAACAATAGATAGTTAGATACATAAGTTAGACCACTTATTAGGACAATGTGATAATTGAGCAAATAACTCGAGTACATAAATTTTCTTGTGAGGTGGGGTACATAACATAGGAAATTCCTCAAAATGCATCAAATTGTGGAGTTCCATGGAAATGTTCAAATTATGTCAAATATACGCGGCTAATCACACTACACTACTGCCCGGCCAGTCTGGTGTACCCCACCACATACGGGTTTGAGCAGTCCATCAACTCAGTTGCCACGTCTAATAAAAAAAACTGACACATCATTCTGGCATGTGGTTCCGGCTTGTAAGTTTGTAGAAAATAATAAAATGTGTTAAATCCATCACACATTCACAACTAAGCATAAAAGTTATAGGACCTAAAAAAGGGTGAAATTTGTGGCAAGAGTAAAATGGGGCAATAGCTGTGACGAGACACTTGGAACAATGAATAACTACTCACGCACTTGCTTTGGGACTATAATTTTATATTGACTTGTAGGGATACGATCATTCCTGCCAGAAAAAAAAGGGGAACTTGTGTTTATTAAGAAATTATGCTCGCTCTCACTGCGCTTCCTCGGGGGATTCATATGGAAATAATCATCCTGGGCTGTTGGCACATCAAGAAGTAGAGAAATGGAAGAATTTTCTGTCAACCATACTATTCGGTCTTGGGGACACTGTCTCAAGGAGGACCTCACCGTACTCGGACACAAAATTAAGGGCAAGTATGCTGGTTGTCTTCAAGATTGGATAGCTGCTAATCTATCATACGTTGTTGTGATACCTAGAGTTGGCATTGGATGCATCATTTCCTTTATTTTACGCCTTTATTTTGCATTCTTTTTCTCCCTCCTTTGTAACATACTCCCTACTAACTTTGTACTAAACTAGCGTCAAATAATTAGGATCAGAGGGAGTACTGTTTATATAAATGGAAATTACCTACGGAGCAGGGCTTCAAAAAAAAAAAGTTGTGACAAGACCACAATTAGGGACTATGACAGAAATATGTACTGTCATGAAGTGATCCCAAAAATATGTTCCGAGCCGGCAACAATGCCACCCCTAGCAGTAAATAGCAGCTGGATCAGACATTCGAAAATCTTCCAAAATTTATCATGTATGTAGCAGCGCTCCCTGCACAAATTTTGGACGATGGAAGGATTGGACGGTGCTATCAAGTTTTGCTCTAGACTTGAATGGCTTCATGTGCTGCATCGTTCGAAAATCGTCCAAAATTTATCGTGTGTGTAGCAGCTCTCTTTCTTTTATGGAGCTGTGATCCTAACAACAGAACGCCAGTAGGTGGGAGAATCTTTATAGACTTAAAACTTGGCTCAAGTTAGTATCAAGTCTATTATCATAAATACATGTACGGACACATTGAAAACGTTCACTACTCTCTAGTGGGACAAAGTCCTTTTCTTTTTTGCCGAGAGTGATACACAGAGTCTGACACTTGTATACAACGTGGGTCACTACTACATGTACAATTACTTCTTTTCACGTGCCAACTCGAACTCATGTCAATATATACTCTCTTTGTTTCGAACCCCTTGTCCCAGAGTTCATTGTGTGATAGCGGAATTGAAATAGGATGCTGAGCATCAAGCACTAGCAAAGCGTTGAAGCGAGCTTTTCCATGAAATGATTGGGGGGGGGGGGGGGGGGGGGGGGGGGGGGGGGGGGGGGGGGGGGGGGGGGGGGGGGGGGGGGGGGGGGGGGGGGGGGGGGGGGGGGGGGGGGGGGGGGGGGGGGGGGGGGGGGGGGGGGGGGGGGGGGGGGGGGGGTAACTCATCTCACGACGTACCCCTCGTGTTTTCTTTCTTCCTTATCGCTAAACTTTCTTCGATGAGGCGGCAAGGCATGCACCCACTCCACTGCATTTGGAATGAGCGGCGTCAGAAAAATGCCTGTCAGTGTGACACAAATCGCTGGTTCCGGCCGCTTCTATTTCTACTCATGGTTAATAAGTTGGTCTTCGTGCATAATGGCCAGTGCTACTAATCCCATTCTGGATGCACATGACGTGCACATGGTTCTTGGCTTGGTGGCTGAATTAAGTGCTCAAATTTCATCACAGGCTAGTGCGCCTCTATGCAGGCTCTGGAATTTCTGTGAACTAAGAAGTTGCATCACTCAATTCCGTTCGATGCAAAAATGAACCCAGGGGCGTACTGCTGTTTGGATCGGGTCGTCCAGAAAATTTTAAATCTCTGTGTAAACACGGTTGTAACTCTGAGTTATGAGTAATACAAGTGTTTCACAAGAATCCCAAGCGTTTTGGCAATCGCGTGATTTTCCCCGTGGCAAAAATAACACAGCAAAATCGGGAAAAAGATAGATTAAAATCATGAAGAAAAGTTTCTATGAGAACATCAAACAAGCGGCGGCTCAATATTGTTACTTGGCGAATATGCCGGTCAAAGAATCTTTTCTAATTCATTCAAGTGGAATTATGTAGTTACATCTCTGAAGATGCTTTCATGTAGTTTTTCACTTCTCCTTTGGTATACCCACCCAAACACATCAACGGTCGAGATTGGTCTGTACCTGTTCATAATTAAGGGCACGATGGGCATTAAGAAATAATTATGTCAAGTCTAACCCTATTGAAACTGTATGACCCATTTGAATCTGTACGCGTTGTACACTTCAGGGGGGGGGGGGGGGGGGGGGGGGGGGGGGGGGGGGGGGGGGGGGGGGGGGGGGGGGGGGGGGGGGGGGGGGGGGGGGGGGGGGGGGGGGGGGGGGGGGGGGGGGGGGGGGGGGGGGGGGGGGGGGGGGGGGGGGGGGGGGGGGGGGGGGGGGGGGGGGGGGGGGGGGGGGGGGGGGGGGGGGGGGGGGGGGGGGGGGGGGGGGGGGGGGGGGGGGGGGGGGGGGGGGGGGGGGGGGGGGGGGGGGGGGGGGGGGGGGGGGGGGGGGGGGGGGGGGGGGGGGGGGGGGGGGGGGGGGGGGGGGGGGGGGGGGGGGGGGGGGGGGGGGGGGGGGGGGGGGGGGGGGGGGGGGGGGGGGGGGGGGGGGGGGGGGGGGGGGGGGGGGGGGGGGGGGGGGGGGGGGGGGGGGGGGGGGGGGGGGGGGGGGGGGGGGGGGGGGGGGGGGGGGGGGGGGGGGGGGGGGGGGGGGGGGGGGGGGGGGGGGGGGGGGGGGGGGGGGGGGGGGGGGGGGGGGGGGGGGGGGGGGGGGGGGGGGGGGGGGGGGGGGGGGGGGGGGGGGGGGGGGGGGGGGGGGGGGGGGGGGGGGGGGGGGGGGGGGGGGGGGGGGGGGGGGGGGGGGGGGGGGGGGGGGGGGGGGGGGGGGGGGGGGGGGGGGGGGGGGGGGGGGGGGGGGGGGGGGGGGGGGGGGGGGGGGGGGGGGGGGGGGGGGGGGGGGGGGGGGGGGGGGGGGGGGGGGGGGGGGGGGGGGGGGGGGGGGGGGGGGGGGGGGGGGGGGGGGGGGGGGGGGGGGGGGGGGGGGGGGGGGGGGGGGGGGGGGGGGGGGGGGGGGGGGGGGGGGGGGGGGGGGGGGGGGGGGGGGGGGGGGGGGGGGGGGGGGGGGGGGGGGGGGGGGGGGGGGGGGGGGGGGGGGGGGGGGGGGGGGGGGGGGGGGGGGGGGGGGGGGGGGGGGGGGGGGGGGGGGGGGGGGGGGGGGGGGGGGGGGGGGGGGGGGGGGGGGGGGGGGGGGGGGGGGGGGGGGGGGGGGGGGGGGGGGGGGGGGGGGGGGGGGGGGGGGGGGGGGGGGGGGGGGGGGGGGGGGGGGGGGGGGGGGGGGGGGGGGGGGGGGGGGGGGGGGGGGGGGGGGGGGGGGGGGGGGGGGGGGGGGGGGGGGGGGGGGGGGGGGGGGGGGGGGGGGGGGGGGGGGGGGGGGGGGGGGGGGGGGGGGGGGGGGGGGGGGGGGGGGGGGGGGGGGGGGGGGGGGGGGGGGGGGGGGGGGGGGGGGGGGGGGGGGGGGGGGGGGGGGGGGGGGGGGGGGGGGGGGGGGGGGGGGGGGGGGGGGGGGGGGGGGGGGGGGGGGGGGGGGGGGGGGGGGGGGGGGGGGGGGGGGGGGGGGGGGGGGGGGGGGGGGGGGGGGGGGGGGGGGGGGGGGGGGGGGGGGGGGGGGGGGGGGGGGGGGGGGGGGGGGGGGGGGGGGGGGGGGGGGGGGGGGGGGGGGGGGGGGGGGGGGGGGGGGGGGGGGGGGGGGGGGGGGGGGGGGGGGGGGGGGGGGGGGGGGGGGGGGGGGGGGGGGGGGGGGGGGGGGGGGGGGGGGGGGGGGGGGGGGGGGGGGGGGGGGGGGGGGGGGGCCTAATCTCGATCTATGCCAACTCAACAAACACCTTCGGAGATACCTGTAGAGAACGGTGATTCATCAAGTTTTCTGTTTTAACCTTCTTCAAGGACCAGCCGTAGTCAAATTTGATTCAACTAAAGTAGGAGAAACAGACACCCGCCAGCCACCTTTATGCAAAACTAGTTGCATGTCTGTCGGTGGAACCGGTCTCATGTGCGTGGACATGTAAGGTTGGTCCGGGCCGCTTCATCCCACAATACCGCCGAATCAAAATAAGACGTTGGTGGTAAGCAGTATGACTATCACTGCCCACAACTCTTTGTGTTCTACTCGTGCATATCATCTACGCATAGACCTGGCTCAGATGCCACTGTTGTGAAATGTTGCATGGAAAACAAAAAAAATTCTACGCATACGCAAGATCTATCCATGGAGATGCATAGCAACGAGAGGGGAGAGTGTGTCTACGTACCCTCATAGGCCATAAGTGGAAGTGTTTGACAACGTGGTTGATGTAGTCGAACTTCTTCGCGTTCCAGCCGATCGAGCACTGAACGTACGACACCTCCATGTTCAGCACACGTTCAGCTCGATGACGTCCTCCGCCTTCTTGATCTAGCAAGACGGCGAGGTAGTGGATGAGTTCCGGTAGCTTGATGGCGTGGTGACGGTGATGGTGAAGTGATCTCCGCAGGGCTTTGCCTAAGCACTACGAAAATATGACCGGGGGTGTAAACGGTGGACGGGGCACCGCACACGGCTAAGACAATGTTGTGTTGTGCTAGGCGCCCCCCTCCCTCATATATATAGGTGGGAGGGAGAGGGAAGAGGCCAAGGGGAGCCCCAAGTAGGTCCAAATCCTACTTGGCCTTGCCCTAGGCCGCCCCCCTTTCCTTCTTTTGGCGCCAAGGGGAAGGAAGGGGGAGGTGGCGCCCCCCTTTCCTTTCTCCCACAAGGGAGGAAAGGCAGGAGGAGGTGGTGCCCCCCTCCTTCCTTCTTCTAGGGCTGGCGGCCAGGGAGAGGGTGCGCTAGCCCCTCTGTGGGCTGGTGTGTGCCTCTCATTGGCCCATTAGTCCCATAGACCTCCCGGGGCCTCCCGGAACCCCTTTCGGTGATCCGATAACTACCCGGTGCACTCCGAAACTATTCCGATGTCCGAATACCATCGTCCTATATATCAATCTTTACCTCTCGACCATTTTGAGACTCCTCGTCATGTCCGTGATCTCATCCGGGACTCCAAACAACATTCGGTCACTGTTAGGGATATAACCCCGAGGTGTGACCCGCCCAGGAGGGGCCGGGTTACACCGTTGGCGACTTAATATGAAGAAGGCCCAAGAAGGCCCAAGAAGATGAAGAAGGAAGGCGGCGGCTTAAGAGGTAGGCTTGGTGATGGCCCAAGACCCAAAAGTAGGATCCGCCCGATGATGACTTGCCTGGTAAGGCAAGGCGACTTAGAAACCAAGCTGGTCATGTTGTATGATCCGGCTCGGACTCCTGTAAGCCCCGGGGCCTCAACCTGTGTATATAAAGGTGATACCCGGTGGTGGGTTAACCCAAGGAACAACTGATCGATAGCTAGGTCAAGCATAATCGCTCCCTTGTAATCGAAACTCAAGCAATACAACTAGAAGCAGGACGTAGGCTTTTACCTCGTTGTGAGGGGCCGAACCTGGGTAAACCCATGTGTCCTTTGTCCCGCTCAATCCCTTCGAGCTAACCTATGTTGCGATGGCTCCACACCTAAGTCCTTTCACAAGGGCATCTGCCGTGTTAAATCCATGATAATTGGCACCCACCGTGGGGCCATAGCACGGTGGTTTCGAGTTCTTGAAGGGCAACTTCTCAGGGATCGAAGGATACGCTGTGGGCCGGATGCTTAAGAGTCGCCGCGGCAAGATCTACATCGACGACGCTGGTGGGGGGCCCGAGGCCGACTCAATCGAGTACGGGTACCGGGTCCCCATTGGCGGAATTCATGTCTTCATCGGCAAGATCGGCGAGTCAAAGCCTGAGCCGGACGCTGATGTTGGCTTGAACTACGTTGGTATTTCCCCAAAGAGGAAGGGATGATGCAGCACAGCAACGGTAGGTATTTCTCTCAGTGATGAGACCAAGGTTATCGAACCAGTAGGAGAACCAAGCAACACTACGTAAACAGTACCTGCACACAAAGAACAAATACTTGCAACCCGACGTGTTAAAGGGGTTGTCAATCCCTTTCGGGTAACGGTGCCAGAAATTGTCAAGTTGACGGGATAAAAATATGATAGATTGGATAAATAGATCTCGAATAAAAGCCAATTAAAATAAAGTGCAGCAAGGTATTTTTGGGTTTTTGGAAATATAGATCTGAAAGTAAAAGCAAATAAAAATAGACCGCGAAGGCAAATATAATAAAGAAGAGACCCGGGGGCCGTAGATTTCACTAGTGGCTTCTCTCGAGAAAAATAGCACACGGTGGGTAAACAAATTACTATTGGGCAATTGATAGAACTTCAAATAATCATGACGATATCCAGGCAATGATCATTATATAGGCATCACGTCCAAGATTAGTATACCGACTCCTGCCTGCATCTACTACTATTACTCCACACATCGACCGCTATCCAGCATGCATATAGTGTATTAAGTTCATGGAGAAATGAAGTAATGCCATAAGAACGATGACATGATGTAGACAAGATCTATTTATGTAGAAATAGACCCTATCTTGTTATCCTTAATAGCAACGATACATACATGTCGGTTCCCCTTCTGTCACTGGGATCAAGCACCGTAAGATCGAACCCATCACAAAGCACCTCTTCCCATGGCAAGAAAAATCGATCTAGTTGGCCTAACTAAACCAAAGATTCGAAGAAGAAATACGAGGCTATAAGTAATCATGCATATAAGAGATCAAAAGACTCAAATAACTTTCATGGATAAAAACATAGATCTGATCATAAACTCAAAGTTCATCGGATCCCAACAAACACACCGCAAAAAGAGTTACATCAAATAGATCTCCGAGAGACCATTGTATTGAGAATCAAAAGAGAGAGAGGAAGCCATGTAGCTACTATCTACGGACCCGTAGGTCTACAATGAACTACTCACGCATCATCGGAGAGGCACCAATGAGGATGATGAACCCCTCCGTGATGGTATCTAGATTGGATCTGTGGTTTCTGGAACTTGCGGCGGCTGGAATTGATTTTCGTCGACTCCCCTAGGGTTTCTGGAATATTGGGGTATTTATAGAGCAAAGAGGCGGTGCGGGAGGCCACCAAGGCGCGCCCTGGTGGGTTGTGCCCCCCTCGGGGCTTCCCTCAGGTGCTTCTCTACCCATCTGGTGTCTTCTGGTCCAGAAAAAATCCACAAAAAGTTTCGCTGCATTTGGACTCCATTTGATATTGATTTCCTGTGAAGTAAAAAAAAAAGCAAAAAACAGCAACTGGCATTGGGCACTATGTCAATAGGTTAGTCCCAAAAAATGATATAAAATGATTGTAAAACATCCAAGAATGATAATACAATAGCATGGAACAATAAAAAATTATAGATACGTTGGAGACGTATCAGCATCCCCAAGCTTAATTCCTGCCCGTCCTTGAGTAGGTAAATGATAAAAACAGAATTTTTGATGTGGAATGATGCCTAACATGTTCATCACATATTCTTTTCTTTGTAGCATGGACATTTGGACTTTTATATGGTTCAAAGTAATAGTCTAGTTTTGACATGAGGACTTCAATACTCAAGCATAGCAACAAGCAACCACGTCTTTCAAAATATCAACACTAAAGCAAGTTATCCCTAGCCCATTATGCTCAATCATTGATCCATTCATGAAACACACTCGCGTATTAGCTATACCCAATGCTGAAGTACGATCATAGTGCCCCTTAGTTGGTGCTTTATAAGAGAAGATGGAGACTCAAGTAAAAAAAAATTGCATAAAGTAAATAGAAAGGCCCTTCGCGGAGGGAAGTAGGGATTTGTAGAGGTGCCAGAGCTCAAAGCGAAAAAGATAGATATAAAACATTTTGGGTGGCATGCTTTTCCTGTCAACGAAAACGATCGAGTAGTTCCCAATACTTTCCATGCTAGATATATCATAGGCGGTTCCCAAACAAAAAATAAAGTTTATTCCTTTCTCCACCATACTTTCACTTTCCATGGCTAACCGTATCCACGGGTGCCTTCCATACCAACAGTTTCCAAGGAATTTATTATTTGACAACATAAAGTAAATTCATTTTTGATTTCGGGACTGGGCATCCCTAATACCTTTGCCGTACTCTCGTGCAATGACAAGTGAATAAACACTCATCTTGAGAATAACACATCTAGCATGGAAAAATATCAGCCACCCCCTACCGTTTCATGAGCGGTACGAGCACACAAAAGAGAAATTTATTTTGAAAATTAGAGATGGCACATACAAATTTGCTTAGAACGGCGAAAGAATACTGCATATAGGTAGGTATAGTGGACTTATGTGGCAAAACTGGTTTAAAGGATTTTGGATGCACAAGTAGTGATCATATTTAGTGCAAATGAAGGCTAGCAAAAGATTGAGAAGCATCCAACCAAGAAATGAAAAATCTCATAAGCAAGCATTTAGCATAACTAACACCGAATAATGCACCACAAGTAGGATGTAATTTCATTGCATGGGGGGGGGGGGGGGGGGGGGGGGGGGGGGGGGGGGGGGGGGGGGGGGGGGGGGGGGGGGGGGGGGGGGGGGGGGGGGGGGGGGGGGGGGGGGGGGGGGGGGGGGGGGGGGGGGGGGGGGGGGGGGGGGGGGGGGGGGGGGGGGGGGGGGGGGGGGGGGGGGGGGGGGGGGGGGGGGGGGGGGGGGGGGGGGGGGGGGGGGGGGGGGGGGGGGGGGGGGGGGGGGGGGGGGGGGGGGGGGGGGGGGGGGGGGGGGGGGGGGGGGGGGGGGGGGGGGGGGGGGGGGGGGGGGGGGGGGGGGGGGGGGGGGGGGGGGGGGGGGGGGGGGGGGGGGGGGGGGGGGGGGGGGGGGGGGGGGGGGGGGGGGGGGGGGGGGGGGGGGGGGGGGGGGGGGGGGGGGGGGGGGGGGGGGGGGGGGGGGGGGGGGGGGGGGGGGGGGGGGGGGGGGGGGGGGGGGGGGGGGGGGGGGGGGGGGGGGGGGGGGGGGGGGGGGGGGGGGGGGGGGGGGGGGGGGGGGGGGGGGGGGGGGGGGGGGGGGGGGGGGGGGGGGGGGGGGGGGGGGGGGGGGGGGGGGGGGGGGGGGGGGGGGGGGGGGGGGGGGGGGGGGGGGGGGGAGACCCATCCGTTAGCTTAGCATATTGATCGTTCAGTTTATTGCTATTGCTTTATTCATGTCAAATACATATTCCTTCGACTATGAGATTATGCAACTCCCGGATACCGGAGGAATATCTTGTGTGCTATCAAACGTCACAACATAACTGGGTGATCATAAAGATGCTCTACAGGTATCTCCAAAGGTGTTTGCTGAGTTGGCATAGATCGAGATTAGGATTTGTCACTCCGAGTATCGGAGAGGTATCTCTGGGCCCTCTCGGCAATACACATCATAAGCTTGCAAGCAAATGACTAAGGAGTTAGTTACGAGGTGATGTATTATGGAACGAGTAAAGAGACTTGCCCGTAACAAGATTCAACTAGGTATGAGGATACCGACGATCGAATCTTGGTCAAGTAACATACTGACGGACAAAGGGAATTACATATGTTGTCATAACGGTTCGACCGATAAAGATCTTCGTAGAATATGTAGGAACCAATATGGGCATCCAGGTTCCGCTACTGGTTATTGACCGGAGAGGTGTCTCGGTTATGTCCACATAGCTCTCGAACCTGGAGGGTCCGCATGCTTAACGTTCGTTGACGATATAGTGTTATATGAGTTATATGATTTGATGACGAATGTTGTTCGGAGTCCCGGATGAGATCACGGACATGACGAGGAGTCTCAAAATGGTTGAGAGGTAAAGATTGATATATAGGACGATGGTATTCGGACATCGGAATAGTTTCGGAGTGCACCGGGTAGTCATCGGGTCACCGGAAGGGGTTACGGACACCCCCGGTAAGTGTATGGGCTTAATGGGCCAAAGGAGGGGACAAACCAGCCCACTAGGGGCTGGTGCACCCGTCTACATGGCTGGCCGGCCCTAGGGGAAGGAAAGGGGAGGGGTGGCCCCTCCTGCCTTTCCCTCCTCGTGAGAGAAAGGAAAGGGGGGCGCCTCCTCCCCCCCCCCCCCCCCCCCCCCCCCCCCCCCCCCCCCCCCCCCCCCCCCCCCCCCCCCCCCCCCCCCCCCCCCCCCCCCCCCCCCCCCCCCCCCCCCCCCCCCCCCCCCCCCCCCCCCCCCCCCCCCCCCCCCCCCCCCCCCCCCCCCCCCCCCCCCCCCCCCCCCCCCCCCCCCCCCCCCCCCCCCCCGGAAGGGGGTGCCACACATAACCACGACAATTGCTTAGCCGTGTGCGGCGCCCCCCTCCACCGTTTACACCCTTGGTAATATTTTTGTAGTGCTTAGGCAAGGCCCTGTGGAGATAGCTTCACCATCACCGTCACCACGCCGTCATGCTGCCCGAACTCATCCACTACTTTGCCGTCTTGCTGGATCAAGAAGGCGAGGACATCACCGAGCTGAACGTGTGCTGAACATGGAGGTGTCGTACGTTCGGTACTCGAGCGGTTGGATCGCGAAGATGTTCGACTACATCAACCGCGTGAACAAACACTTCTGCTTACGGTCTACGAGGGTACATAGACACACTCTCCCCTCTCGTTGCTATGCATCTCCATGGATAGATCTTGCGTGTGCGTAGAAATTTTTTTGGTTTCCATGCAATGTTTCCCAACAGTGGCATCCGAGCCAGGTCTATGCGTAGATTATATGCACGAGTAGACCACAAAGAGTTGTGGGCGGTGACAGTCATACTGCTTACCACCAACATCTTATTTTGATTCGGCGGTATTGTGATATGAAGTGGCCCAGACCAACCTTACAGGTACACGCACATGAGACCGGTTCCACCGACTGACATGCAACTAGTTTTGCATAAAAGGTAGCTGGCGGGTGTCTGTTTCTCCTACTTTAGTTGAATTGAATTTGACTACTGTCGGTCCTTGAAGAAGGTTAAAACAACAAACTTGATGAATCACCATTGTGGTTTTTGCGTAGGTAAGAAGGGTTCTTGCTAGAAGCCCGTAGCAGCCATGTAAAACTTGCAACAACAAAGTAGAGGACGTCTAACTTGTTTTTGCAGGGCATGTTGTGATGTGATAAGGTCAAGACGTGATGCTAAATTTTATTGTATGAGATGATCATGTTTTGTAACAGAGTTATCGGCAACTGGCAGGAGCCATATGGTTGTCACTTTATTGTATGAAATGCAATCGCCATGTAATTGCTTTACTTTATCACTAAGCGGTAGCGATAGTCGTAGAAGCAATAGTTGGCGAGATGACAACGATGCTACGATGGAGATCAAGGTGTCGCACCGGTGACGATGGTGATCATGACGGTGCTTTGGAGATGGAGCTCAAAGGCACAAGATGATGATGGCCATATCATATCACTTATATTGATTGCATGTGATGTTTATCTTTTATGCATCTTATTTTGGCTTAGATCGATGGTAGCATTATAAGATGATCTCTCACTAAATTTCAAGGTATAAGTGTTCTCCCTGAGTATGCACCGTTGCGAAAGTTCGTCGTGCCGAGACACCACGTGATGATTGGGTGTGATAAGCTCTACATTCACATACAATGGGTGCAAGCCAGTTTTGCACACGCAGAATACTCGGGTTAAACTTGATGAGCCTAGCATATGCAGATATGGCCTCGGAACACTGAGACCGAAAGGTCGAGCATGAATCATATAGTAGATATGATCGACATAGTGATGTTCACCATTGAAAACTACTCCATCTCATGTGATGATCGGACA
>JAAAWM010010761.1:0-50559 GCA_036873465.1 Thinopyrum obtusiflorum | reverse complement strand
TGACTTGACGAGCCTAGCATGTACAGACATGGCCTCAGAACACGAGAGACCGAAAGGTCGAACATGAGTCGTATGGTAGATACGATCAACATGAAGATGTTCACCAATGATGACTAGTCCGTCTCACGTGATGATCGGACACGGCCTAGTTGACTCGGATCATGTATCACTTAGATGACTAGAGGGATGTCTATCTAAGTGGGAGTTCATTGAATAATTTGATGAACTTAATTATCATGAACATAGTCAAAAGGTCTTTGCAAATTGTGTCGTAGCTCACGCTTTGGTTCTACTGTTTTAGATATGTTCCTAGAGAAAATTTAGTTGAGAGTTGACAGTAGCAATTATGCGGACTGGGTCCGTAAACTGAGGATTGTCCTCATTGCTGCGCAGAAGGATTATGTCCTTAATGCACCGCTCAGTGTGCTGAACCTCGAGCGTCGTTTGTGGATGTTGTGAACATCTGACATACACGTTTTGATGACTACGTGATAGTTCAGTGCGTAATGTTAAATGGTTTAGAATTGAGGCACCGAAGACATTTTGAAACGTCGCAGAACATATGAGATGTTCCAAGAGCTGAAATTGGGATTTCAGGCTCGTGCCCACGTCAAGAGGTGTGAGACCTCTGACAAGTTTCTTAAGCCTGCAAACTAAGGAGAAAAGCTCAATCGGGGGGGGGGGGGGGGGGGGGGGGGGGGGGGGGGGGGGGGGGGGGGGGGGGGGGGGGGGGGGGGGGGGGGGGGGGGGGGGGGGGGGGGGGGGGGGGGGGGGGGGGGGGGGGGGGGGGGGGGGGGGGGGGGGGGGGGGGGGGGGGGGGGGGGGGGGGGGGGGGGGGGGGGGGGGGGGGGGGGGGGGGGGGGGGGGGGGGGGGGGGGGGGGGGGGGGGGGGGGGGGGGGGGGGGGGGGGGGGGGGGGGGGGGGGGGGGGGGGGGGGGGGGGGGGGGGGGGGGGGGGGGGGGGGGGGGGGGGGGGGGGGGGGGGGGGGGGGGGGGGGGGGGGGGGGGGGGGGGGACTAAGTGCTTCTGTAATGAGGGGAACGGTCACTGAAGCAGAACTACCCTAGGTACTTCATAGATGAGAAGGCTGACAAGGTCGACAGAAGTATATTGGATATACATTATATTAATGTGTACTTTACTAGTACTCCTAGTAGCACCAGGGTATTAGATACCGGTTCGGTTGCTAAGTGTTAGTAACTCGAAATAAAAGCTACAGAATAAACGGAGACTAGCTAAAGGTGAGATGACGATATGTGTTGGAAGTGTTTCCAAGGTTGATATGATCAAGCATCGCATGCTCCATCGAGATTGGTGTTAAACCTAAATAATTGTTATTTGGTGTTTGCGTGTAGCATAGATTGGATTATGTTTATCGCAATACGGTTATTCAGTTAAGGAGAATAATGGTTACTCTGCTTATTTGAATAATACCTTCAATGGTCTTGCACCTAAAATGAATGGTTTATTGAATCTCGATCGTAGTGATACACATGTTCATACCAAAAGATATAAGATAGTGAAGATAGTACCACATACTTGTGGCACTGCCATTTGAGTCATATTGGTATAAAACGCATGAAGAAGCTCCATGTTGATGGATCTTTGGACTCACTCGTTTTTGAAAAGTTTGAGACATGCGAACCATGTCTATTAGTATGTACGCATGAAGAAACTCCATGCAGATGGATCATTTGGACTCACTTGATTTTGAATCACTTGAGACATGCAAATCATACCACATGGGCAAGATGACTGAAAAGCCTCGTTTTCAGTAAGATGGAACAAGAAAGCAACTTGTTGGAAGTAATACATTTTGATGTGTGCAGTCCAATGAGTGCTGAGGCACGCAGTGGATATCGTTATGTTCTTACTTCACAGATGATTTGAGTAGATGCTGAGTATATTTACTTGATGAAACACAAGTCTGAATTATTGAAAGGTTCAAGTAATTTCAGAGTGAAGTTGAAGATCGTCGTGACAAGAGGATAAAATGTCCATGATATGATCATAGAGATGAGTATCTGAGTTATGAGTTTGGTATACAATTAAGACATTGTGGAAATTGTTTCACAACTAATACCGCCTGGAACACCATAGTGTGATGGTGTGTCCGAACATCATAGCTGCACCCTATTGGATATGGTGCATACCATGATGTCTCTTATCAAATTACCACTATCGTTTATGGGTTAGGCATTAGAGACAACCGCATTCACTTCAAATAGGGCACCACGTAATTCCGTTGAGATGACAGCGTATGAACTATGGTTTAGAGAAACCTAAGCTGTCATTTCTTAAAAGTTTGGGGCTACGACACTTATCTGAAAAGTTTTGCCTGATAAGCTCGAACCCAAAGCGGATAAATGCATCTTCATAGGACACCCAATACAGTTGGGTGTACCTCCTATTTCAGATCCGGAAGCAAAAGTGATTGTTTCTAGAAACGGGTCCTTTCTCGAGGAAAAGTTTCTCTCGAAAGAATTGAGTGGGAGGATGGTGGAGACTTGATGAGGTTATTGAACCGTCACTTCAACTAATGTGCAGCAGGGCACAGGAAGTTGTTCCTGTGGTGCCTACACCAGTTGAAGTGGAAGCTGATGATAGTGATCATAAAACTTCGGATCAAGTCACTACCAAACCTCGTAGGTCGACAAGGACGCGTACTGCTTCGGAGTGGTACGGTAATCCTGTCTTGGAGGTCATGTTGCTAGACAACAATGAACCTACGAGCTGTGGAGAAGCGATGGTGGGCCCGGATTCCGACAAATGGCTCGAGGCCATAAAATCTGAGAGGATCCATGTGTGAAAACAAAGTATAGACTTTAGAAGAACTACTTGATGGTCGTAAGGCTATTGGGTACAGATGGATTTTAAAAGGAAGACGGACAATGATGGTAAGTATCACCATTAAGAAAGCTTGACTTGTCGTTAAGATGTTTTCCGACAAGTTCAAGGAGTTGACTGCGGTGAGACGTTCTCACTCGTAGCGATGCTAAGAGTCTGTTGGAATTGTATTAGCAGTTACTGCATTATTTATGAAATCTTGCAGATAGGATGTCAAAACATTGTTTCCTCGACAATTTTCTTGAGGAAAGGTTGTATGTGATACAACCAGAAGGTTTTTGTTAATCCTAAAAGATGCTAACAAGTATGCAAAGCTCCAGCAATCCTTCTAAGGACTGGAGTAAGCATCTTGGAGTTGGAATATACGCTTTGATGAGATGATCAAAGATTTTGGGTTTATACAAGGGGGGGGGGGGGGGGGGGGGGGGGGGGGGGGGGGGGGGGGGGGGGGGGGGGGGGGGGGGGGGGGGGGGGGGGGGGGGGGGGGGGGGGGGGGGGGGGGGGGGGGGGGGGGGGGGGGGGGGGGGGGGGGGGGGGGGGGGGGGGGGGGGGGGGGGGGGGGGGGGGGGGGGGGGGGGGGGGGGGGGGGGGGGGGGGGGGGGGGGGGGGGGGGGGGGGGGGGGGGGGGGGGGGGGGGGGGGGGGGGGGGGGGGGGGGGGGGGGGGGGGGGGGGGGGGGGGGGGGGGGGGGGGGGGGGGGGGGGGGGGGGGGGGGGGGGGGGGGGGGGGGGGGGGGGGGGGGGGGGGGGGGGGGGGGGGGGGGGGGGGGGGGGGGGGGGGGGGGGGGGGGGGGGGGGGGGGGGGGGGGGGGGGGGGGGGGGGGGGGGGGGGGGGGGGGGGGGGGGGGGGGGGGGGGGGGGGGGGGGGGGGGGGGGGGGGGGGGGGGGGGGGGGGGGGGGGGGGGGGGGGGGGGGGGGGGGGGGGGGGGGGGGGGGGGGGGGGGGGGGGGGGGGGGGGGGGGGGGGGGGGGGGGGGGGGGGGGGGGGGGGGGGGGGGGGGGGGGGGGGGGGGGGGGGGGGGGGGGGGGGGGGGGGGGGGGGGGGGGGGGGGGGGGGGGGGGGGGGGGGGGGGGGGGGGGGGGGGGGGGGGGGGGGGGGGGGGGGGGGGGGGGGGGGGGGGGGGGGGGGGGGGGGGGGGGGGGGGGGGGGGGGGGGGGGGGGGGGGGGGGGGGGGGGGGGGGGGGGGGGGGGGGGGGGGGGGGGGGGGGGGGGGGGGGGGGGGGGGGGGGGGGGGGGGGGGGGGGGGGGGGGGGGGGGGGGGGGGGGGGGGGGGGGGGGGGGGGGGGGGGGGGGGGGGGGGGGGGGGGGGGGGGGGGGGGGGGGGGGGGGGGGGGGGGGGGGGGGGGGGGGGGGGGGGGGGGGGGGGGGGGGGGGGGGGGGGGGGGGGGGGGGGGGGGGGGGGGGGGGGGGGGGGGGGGGGGGGGGGGGGGGGGGGGGGGGGGGGGGGGGGGGGGGGGGGGGGGGGGGGGGGGGGGGGGGGGGGGGGGGGGGGGGGGGGGGGGGGGGGGGGGGGGGGGGGGGGGGGGGGGGGGGGGGGGGGGGGGGGGGGGGGGGGGGGGGGGGGGGGGGGGGGGGGGGGGGGGGGGGGGGGGGGGGGGGGGGGGGGGGGGGGGGGGGGGGGGGGGGGGGGGGGGGGGGGGGGGGGGGGGGGGGGGGGGGGGGGGGGGGGGGGGGGGGGGGGGGGGGGGGGGGGGGGGGGGGGGGGGGGGGGGGGGGGGGGGGGGGGGGGGGGGGGGGGGGGGGGGGGGGGGGGGGGGGGGGGGGGGGGGGGGGGGGGGGGGGGGGGGGGGGGGGGGGGGGGGGGGGGGGGGGGGGGGGGGGGGGGGGGGGGGGGGGGGGGGGGGGGGGGGGGGGGGGGGGGGGGGGGGGGGGGGGGGGGGGGGGGGGGGGGGGGGGGGGGGGGGGGGGGGGGGGGGGGGGGGGGGGGGGGGGGGGGGGGGGGGGGGGGGGGGGGGGGGGGGGGGGGGGGGGGGGGGGGGGGGGGGGGGGGGGGGGGGGGGGGGGGGGGGGGGGGGGGGGGGGGGGGGGGGGGGGGGGGGGGGGGGGGGGGGGGGGGGGGGGGGGGGGGGGGGGGGGGGGGGGGGGGGGGGGGGGGGGGGGGGGGGGGGGGGGGGGGGGGGGGGGGGGGGGGGGGGGGGGGGGGGGGGGGGGGGGGGGGGGGGGGGGGGGGGGGGGGGGGGGGGGGGGGGGGGGGGGGGGGGGGGGGGGGGGGGGGGGGGGGGGGGGGGGGGGGGGGGGGGGGGGGGGGGGGGGGGGGGGGGGGGGGGGGGGGGGGGGGGGGGGGGGGGGGGGGGGGGGGGGGGGGGGGGGGGGGGGGGGGGGGGGGGGGGGGGGGGGGGGGGGGGGGGGGGGGGGGGGGGGGGGGGGGGGGGGGGGGGGGGGGGGGGGGGGGGGGGGGGGGGGGGGGGGGGGGGGGGGGGGGGGGGGGGGGGGGGGGGGGGGGGGGGGGGGGGGGGGGGGGGGGGGGGGGGGGGGGGGGGGGGGGGGGGGGGGGGGGGGGGGGGGGGGGGGGGGGGGGGGGGGGGGGGGGGGGGGGGGGGGGGGGGGGGGGGGGGGGGGGGGGGGGGGGGGGGGGGGGGGGGGGGGGGGGGGGGGGGGGGGGGGGGGGGGGGGGGGGGGGGGGGGGGGGGGGGGGGGGGGGGGGGGGGGGGGGGGGGGGGGGGGGGGGGGGGGGGGGGGGGGGGGGGGGGGGGGGGGGGGGGGGGGGGGGGGGGGGGGGGGGGGGGGGGGGGGGGGGGGGGGGGGGGGGGGGGGGGGGGGGGGGGGGGGGGGGGGGGGGGGGGGGGGGGGGGGGGGGGGGGGGGGGGGGGGGGGGGGGGGGGGGGGGGGGGGGGGGGGGGGGGGGGGGGGGGGGGGGGGGGGGGGGGGGGGGGGGGGGGGGGGGGGGGGGGGGGGGGGGGGGGGGGGGGGGGGGGGGGGGGGGGGGGGGGGGGGGGGGGGGGGGGGGGGGGGGGGGGGGGGGGGGGGGGGGGGGGGGGGGGGGGGGGGGGGGGGGGGGGGGGGGGGGGGGGGGGGGGGGGGGGGGGGGGGGGGGGGGGGGGGGGGGGGGGGGGGGGGGGGGGGGGGGGGGGGGGGGGGGGGGGGGGGGGGGGGGGGGGGGGGGGGGGGGGGGGGGGGGGGGGGGGGGGGGGTGAGTTGATGACCGAATGTTGTTCGGAGTCCCGGATGAGATCATGGACATGACGAGGAGCTCCGGAATGGTCCGGAGGTAAAGATTGATATATAGGACGATACTATTTGGTCTCCGAAAAGGTTTCGAAAAGTACCGAGTATTTATCGGAGTGCCGGAAGGGGTTCCGGGAGGCCACCGGTAAGTGGTGGGCCTTATGGGCGAAAGGGGGAGAAGCACACCAGCCCACAAGGGGGCTGGCGCGCCCACCACCCCTGCCCACGCGCCAAGGGAGGAGGGGAGGAAAGGGGAGGCGCCCTAAGGCAGCCAGCCCCCTTTCCTTCCCCCCATGTCCATATATGGAGGGGGGGCGGCCAGGGCAGGCCGTCGGCCCCTTGGAGGCGCCCTAAGCTGCCTCCTCTTCCCCCTCCATCTATATATATGTGAGAAGGGAGAGGGGCAACACACACCACGATCCCCAAGTCGTGTGCGGCGCCCCTCTCCCTCTGGTTCGTCCTCGGTCATAATTTTCATAGTGCTCGGCGAAGCTCTGCGGAGATAGTTGCACCACCACCGTCACCACGCTATCGTGCTGCCGGAACTCATCTACTACTTCGCCCGTCTTGCTGGATCAAGAAGGCGAGGACGTCATCGAGCTGAACGTGTGCTGAACGCGGAGGTGCCGTGCGTTCGGTGCTTGATCGGAATGGATCGTGAAGGTGTACGACTACATCAACCGCGTTGATAAACGCTTCTGCTTAACGGTCTACGAGGGTACATAGACACACTCTCCCCTCTCGTAGTTATGCATCTTCATGGATAGATCTTGCGTGTGCGTAAATTTTTTTGTTTTTCATACAACGTTCTCAAACACAATTAATGCAGAGCTCCTCGCCCAACATAGTTAAGCCCTCACCGGCCTCCCTTTGCACTCGGAGCTCTCCCTCTCTCTCTATTCATCAGACAACTCCCTCCAAAGGTACGCCACCCATACCCCTCTTTTTTCGCTCACATTCATTCGCGGAAGCCCTGCCCTTGTGCAGGATCGAAAATATGTCTAGAGGGGGGGGTGATTAGACTACTTGACCAAATAAAAAATTATTCTTTTTTCAATTTTAGTTGTAGACAAGTTTTAACAATTCTACCAAGTCAAGAACACCCTACACATGCAAGTCTAAGATTTGAGCAGCGGAAAGTAAAGACTTTGCATATGAATGTAAATGAGGGATTGGAGAAATCAAACGCATGAAGACACGGTGATTTTTGGTGTGGTTCCGATAGGTGGTGCTATCGTACGTCCATATTGATGTAGATTTCAACCCACGGAGGGCAACGGCTGCGCGAGTCCATGGAGGGATCCACCCACGAAGGGTCCACAAAGAAGCGACCTTGTCTATTCCATCATGACTTACGTCCACGCAGCACTAGCCTCACTCGGGTAGATCTTCATAAAGTAGGCGATCTTCTTAACCTTACAAACTCCTTAGTTCAACTCCACAAGATCTTGAAGGCTCCCAAGTGACACCTAACCAATCTAGAAGACACCACTTTTCAAAAGATAATAAATGCGTAGTTGATAATGAACTCTTTCCCATCGGCAAATACGCTACGGCGCGACTGTTTCGACGCATCTGTTGCTGCATTGCATGTCGTGTCAGGCTCAGGCGCACACACACGATCATCTAATGCGAGCGCGGCGCCGGCTGCCTTCTCGGAGTTGCCTTGCCGCCCTTGTGTCATTCCTGGCCGGTCTCCGCCTCCGGCGCCATGCATGCATGCCAACGCTCGTCGCCGTCGATCGATCGTGTGCCGACAAAGAAGTTTCTTGTATCCAAGAAGGATTGGATCTACGACATGTCTACTTTCTTGGTCCATTTGTATTTATTTATTTATTTTGTGTGTGAGGGGGCAGTGGCGGAGCTTGACAAGAATGCATGGGGGGGCCAATTTTTTTTTTAACCACTGCAACAAACTAGAACTTGTGGCCTTAAGACAAAACTATATTCATATTACCTATATTGATTGCAAACCACATATATACTACAGAAAAGAACTAGACCAAACCATACATCTTGCCGCGAGAGTAGTTGTTTTCTTCTCCGTGTTGCGGACATATGTCTAAACCTTCTCCCTTACTTAATGAAAATGGTAAATCTTTTGCCGTGTTTCAAAAAAATAAAATTGGATACATATACGGCTGAGCCTTCAAACCTTAACTAGTCACTACCAAACCATCGAGGTGCTACTACAGATCAGTTTTTCGTTCTCCTTTTTAGTCCTAATTCAAGTAACTAGCTGAACAATTATGTGCTGCCAACAACAAGACAAATCCTTAATGAGACCGAGTGAATAGGAGTACTAATCAAACTCATACATACAAGGAACCAAAAGAACTACACGAGCAGTGGCCAGCCGGCCGGCCGTTCATGCAGATGCATGCAACAACATTGGCGGCAACGGATTAGTGGCGAACGAAGCTCGGCCGCGTTCTCGTTCCTCCCTGCACGGCGCTGTCTCCGGCTGCGCGCGTGGCCCTGAAGCGGAGCTCTTCGCGAGTCAGAGCATCTCCACCCGTTCGGCCCGCCCGGGGTTTGAGATAGCGCAGTCTGGGGGTGAACCGTCGATAATTTCGACGTGGGGTCGATCGGGTTCCCAGCCACCGCTCTCAGGTCGTCCCCCAGGCGCCGTTTTTTGAAACATAAAATCAGCCAAACACGACACAATTTCGTCCAAACTAGACGATTTCATTGATATTTGTACAAAAACTTAAAAACACAAATTAAAAACAAACTAAAACGACAACTACGCCCAGCCACCGTCGCCTTCTACATGCCGAGGAGCATGTAAAACTGGGTGTAGTCGCCGCCGTCGTCATCGTCGTCCCCGTCATCGTCGCCGCCGTGCTGGGTGCCGCCGCCGTCCCTGCTGCACCCCTGACCAGCGTCGCCGATGCGCGGGGGGTTGGACGGCCCGGGCGCTTCCTCGTCGTTGCTGTCGAGGATGACGACGCCGCCCTCCTCGCGTCCGCGGCGCCGAGCGGCAATCTCCTCGAAGGCCCGGCGCTGCCGCTCCATCTGCTCGCGGACGTAGTCCTCCTTCGCCCACTTGAGGGCGGTCTCGTCGTCGGCGGCCATGGCCTCGTGCTCCTTCTTCACGGGGAGCAAACCCGGCTCGGTCTTCGGCCTGACGAGGCGGTAGGAAGAAGGAGAGGGGCGGTCGTCCTCGTTGATAACGAGGGCGCCGCCGCGGGTGCGGCGCCTGAGCGGCGTCTCCTCGGGCTTCGGCTTGACGGGGCATAGCACGGCCGGCGATCCGGAGGAGAGAGAGCCTGACGACGACGAGGTCGCCGTCTCCATTCGCCGCGGCGTCCAGGAGCTGCCGCGGCGACGAGAGAAGGAGGGGGGTGTAACACCCCCATGTAATAAGCGTTGTGACACTCTGCTAAGTATGCCAAGTCATCTTCATTTGCAGTGCCAAGTCATAGTGGTTAATCAAAACAATTCAAATACTTCTCTGAAATTAAACTCTGTTAGTAACAGAGACTGACATGTGGGGCCCACTGGTCAGGTTTGACCTAGTCAGTGCGGCTGTTGACTACTGATGTCATCCCCACGTCATGCTGACGTCATAACTAATTTCTGTTAATTTATAATAAATTCAGAAAACTGTTTAAATCTTTTAAAATTCGTAGAAAATAAACCGTAACTCGGATCGGAAAACTTTGTATATAAAAGTTGCTCAGAACGACGAGACGAATCTGATTGTGTCATCTGTTTCCATGTCGGAACCCCCTACGTAGGTGAACCCATAACTTTTCGCCCGTTTCCGGTAGATGAATAGTGCATTTACACCGGTTAATAAATCCAACTTAAATCCTAAAATAACTAATATGACTTAGACATATCTTTAGGCAACCCTGCACTGCATCCTAAGCATAGCATGCCCTGAGTTGCATTGTTTGCTGTGTATTTATTTGTTTCCTCCCCCTCTTCTCTCTCATTAGACCCCGACACCGACGTAGTCCCCGAGGCAGATGCAGCTCCGGAGATTGACTACGCCCCTGACGACCAGATACTTGCCGCAGAGCTTCCAGGCAAGCACCCCCCTTTTGAACATTCCGATATCGCATATTCTCTTCTCTCTTATGCTTGCATTAGAAGATGCTGCTGTTACTATTATCCTATTTCTGTTGCATAGCCTGTTTATTGTAACCTGCTGTTGCTACCTACCTGCTTATCCTAAACTGTTTAGTATAGATTGGGTAGAGACCCATCAGAGACTCCCACTTTGTCCCGACTGCCCCGCTGGATTATCCGAAGACCCGATCAAAGGGATCGAAGCCAGGCCCCGGCACCGCATATCACTTCCCCCCTTAGTTGCTCGACACTACTGGGTTACTATCGAGTGCCGAGGGTGATACCTCGTCAGCACTTCTGATGATAACCTTGTAGGTTAGTTAATCGGTCGTGGTCAGCGAGGGTGATTCCTCCTACACCACCCCCGATAACGACGTCGTCGTGCAACTGCTCAAGTGTGGACCTCGAGGATCATTCCTCCTTCGTTCACCTTGACGATAACATCAGTTGGAATTCCATCGAGGGTGATTCCTCAGGGTTCCCCTTGGTGTTAAACACACGGTTACTATGGTTACTATGACTTTACACTGAACCATGTTACTAAAGACGGGTCGGCCCTGAGGGGTACCCGCGCGAGCTTAATTGCGAGAGATGTGGAGTCGGGTGGACCTGGAGGGTGCCCGAGAGTTGAATACGAGGCATGGCCGGGCATTCTTAGCCCTTGCCACAAGTCCTCGAGACGGGGCGACGGGGTCACATCTTTCGTGAGTCTCTGCTCGTTACCGCACTACCAACACACTAACGGTTTGGATATTTGATCCGAGGGGCCTCTGGCCTGATAGCACTAACCATCACGTGGGCATAGTATGGGCGTTCTGCGCCGTATGCATCAACCGAAGCTTAATGGACGTCAGCGACTGAGCGGCGCGCGCTGGATTGGACTGGTTAAGCCCGCGCTTGTATTAAGGGGGCTAGGTCTACTTTCAGCCGCCTGACGCAACGCGCAGGAGTTCCCGGGGCGATGGCCCAAGACCCCTGGGGGCATAGGTTTAGTCCGGCGTGCTGACCTCTTTATTAAGCCTAGGTCGGGTTGCGGCGTATCGTTTGGCCGAGGCCGGGCATGACCCAGTAAAGTGTATTCGACCGGAGTTAATCGAGCGTGGTGGGTAAGTTGGTGCACCCCTGCAGGGAAGAAACAATATATCGATAGCCTGTCCTAAGGTAACGGACACTCGGAGTTGTATCCCGATCGATACAACTAGAACTGATGACTTGAGATGATAACTGGATAGTATGGCTCTGGGATTGCTTTCTCGCAGGGTGTCGAGAAAGGATCTCTGGGCGAGGTTGATGACACTACTGTTACTTTACATTATGTTATTCTGCACTCTTCTAATGCTGCAAGACCGCTGAAGATGATGAAGATGCTAGTCTTCGATAGGACTAGACTTTCCCCTCTATTCTGGCATTTCTGCAGACCAGTCCACATATACAGCCTCCTTTGATAATGTTGCATATGTAGTGTAGATCCTTGCTTGCTGAGTACTTCGGATGAGTACTCACGTTTACTTTACTTTCTTTTTCTCCCCATATCTATTTGTCGCAACCAGATGACGGAGCCCCTGAGCCAGCTGCCCCCGCCGACGGCTACTACTACTACTACTACCCTCATGGCGAGTAGTACTACGAGGAGCCGTCCGACGACCAGAAGTAGGTTCGGAGGGTCCTAGGCAGGAGGCCTACGCCTTTATCGTAGTGTTCTATTTTGCCCCGCCTTTCTAAAGGCTTATCTGTAACTCTGTTATATCTGTACCCAGATATCTGATGCTTCCGCTGACACTTGTATGCCATCGAGCTATGTATTCGAGCCCTCGAGGCCCTGGCTTGTAATATAAAGCTTGTATGACTTTATTTATGTTTTAGAGTTGTGTTGTGATATCTTCAAGTGAGTCCTTAGGCTTGATCATGTGCATTTGCGTGTATGATTAGTGCACGATTAAGCCGGGGTCGTCACAGGGGGCACCGGGTACTCCAGGCGCGGCGTGTTGCCGGCCTCGATGTACTCGAGGACGGCCTCGAGGGTGCGGCCTGGGATGCCCCACCATTGGCGCCGCCCCTCGGAGTTGAGGCGGCCACGAGGCTCGACGCCGTTGGTGGCGGCGATATGCTCCTCGTGGCGCCGCTCGAAGTACGCCGTCCACAGCGTGTTACTGTCGGGGGCGTACCTCGGCTGGTTCTGCTGCGGCTCCGGCAGCGAAGGCCGGATGCGCGCGATTTCGGTGCGCCGAGCAGCTCCGGTGGGCACGGGCGGCACCGGGACGCCGCCGACGCTGAGCCTCCAGGTGCCCGGTACCCGCATGTCCGGGGGCGCCGGGTAGTCAGCCTCGTAGAGGAGGCGCGCCTCGTCCTCGTGCAGATGGCGGCGGCCAAAGCCGTTCGCTGCCGCGCCGTCGCCTGGGAAGCGCTCGGCCATTGTCGCCGGCGGGGGAGAGAGTGGGAGAGAGGGGCGTTAGCGGCGAGATGTGGAGAGAAGGGCGTCGATGTCGAGAGCTTGTGCGTTCACCGGCGAGGGAGGACAACTTTTATAGCCGCGGATGGGCGGTGGGAGAGCTGCCGCCGTGTGCCGCGTGGCGGGAGCGGGCGGGACGCGCGTCGCCGCGGCATCAATGGAAGGCTGACCGGCGCGGCAGCCTTGGCATTGATTTCCGCGGGAACCGGGGCGATGAGGACGACGAAGGCGGCGAGTCGCTGACTCGCCGGATCCACTCCTTTTCGCGCCAAAAAACGTTCCCCGGCGCCCCCGAGCGTCCCCCAACGCGCCGGGTTCGGCCTGGGTCCGCCGGCGCCAAATTCGGTCATAACCGACGAAAATTGGGATTCTGGGGACACGACTGGACCGAATTTTCTGCGCCGGCGACGAAAAAGGACCTTAGGGGGGCATGTTGGGGGCGTGAGCCTGTGCGGGATGAGATGGATCATGGAGCAGCCGAGCTGTGCATGTGTGGAGATGATGGACGTATGCATGCGTGCGTACATGGGACTAAGGCATACTATTACTTCATAAAAATTAAATCTCGTTTGAGCTGGGGGGGCCACGGCCCCCTCAGACTTCCACATAGCTCCGCCAGTGTGAGGGGGCACAGCCGACTCTGTTCATTCATAATATTTGTGGTTGTAGGTACAGAAATCTTGTCTGGTGGTGGTGGATCAAACCAAACATGTCGGCCACAGGACACAGACAGTACAAACTTCGCTAGTGAATCAGCCTCGTGATTACTCCTTGTCTCCTTCCACTCTCGTGTTTGAGCAAGTATTTTTTCTCTCGAAACAATCATGTTTAAGCTAGTAGTTCCTGAAACCCAGGGCGTCTACGAATTGATATCCTGAAGAATACGGCGAATTCTATTTTGCCCTTGTGCACCAAACAGTATAGTTGGCGGATCTTATTCCCCACGTAGGCCGGGGAATAGAGATCAAACTCGTACCCCGTGAGCCTCGTCCTTTCTATGGTCCAGCCCATTCTAGGTTTTCCCCCACTGATTTTCGGAATGTTCTAGAACCTGTTTTTTCATTTGTTTTTTCTTTGTTGCTTTTGTTTTCCTTTCCTTTTATGTTTTTTCCTGCTATTCTTTTCAAATTTCGTCAGATGTTTTCAAAACCATGAACAAATTTTGAATTCATGAACTTTTTTTAAAATCACAAACAACCTTTAAATTCGTGAACATTTTAAAAACTTCTCAATATAGAATTTCAGAACAATTTTGGAATTCATGAACATTTTCTTCAGGGCCGCGGAAATTTGTTTCAAAGGCGTGAATGAGTTCGTGAAAACATTTTGGATGCCTTGAACATTTTTTCAAACTGATGGATATTTTTTGAAATCCATAAACATTTTCTAAACTTGCAAGAAAATTTTAAATTAATGAACATTTTTTGAACTCATGACTACTTTCGAACTTCTTGAGTATTTTTGGAATTCGTAATATTTTTTGGAAGCCGTGAACATTGAATGAACTCAAATATTTTATGATTTTTTTAACATTTGTTTTTATTCCCGAACCTTTTTTGAAATTTGTGGTCTTTTCTCTTGAATTCGTAGAATTTTTTAACTCATGAATATCTTTAAATTCATGACATTTTTTGAATTCGTAACCATCTTTTCAAATTTGTGAACAATTTTTGAAATAGCCAACATGTGTGAATTAACAGAAATTACATTTAAAAAACGAAAACAAAAAGTCTTAAATTTGCAAACATTTCAAAAAAAATTGTTTTCTAGAAAGCAAATAAAAAAAAGGAGAAAAACAGAAAAAACGTAATGAAAAAAACAGAGGTGCCCGCGCCCGCAGTGGGGTGGCCAAAAGTGTGCAGACGGGTGCATGTTTGCTCGTCCGCCGGTACCATTCCAAGTATGTATCGCCTACAATGGAGCGAATCCGACGGCCCATCAGTGCAATCGCTCGCTACCGCCTGTGCGTGTTTGCTTCTTTGTCAAAAAATTTCAACACATATCTGTTTTTTGGTTCGTACACAGTGTACATTTTTAGAGCTAATGTGAAAGATTTTTGGATACACGTTAGACATTTTCAAATACATGATGTACATATTTAAAAATACATGTGTTGAATTTTTTTAATACATGGTAGTATTTTGCAAAATCCACGTTGTACATTTTGTCAATGGAATCAAATATTTCAACTAAGCTACATTATCATTTTTTCGCATTGTATAAACATTATTTACTTTTTAATGAAACTAGCTCGGCGTTTCTAAATAGAGAAGAAACGCCACGGTCTGTGGCGTTACCAAAAGGGTCAGATTGTGAAATAGTTTTGTGCGGAGTTCATTTTATGCGAAAGTTTTCTGAAAGGGTCAAAATAGTGAAAGAGCCGTTGTTATCCCGGTACCGCTCAAAAAAAAAGTTGTTATCCCGGTTTTAGGAACACACTAAACAGTTTCGTCGTCCAGTTTTTTTCTTTTCCGGTTTGCCATCTATCGGGGGGGGGGGGGGGGGGGGGTTCTTGTTTGTTTTTCATTTTTATTTTCCTCTTTCGATTTTTGGTTTTTCATTATTTTAAAAACATGTTTCTTAGAAAAAACGTGTCTTAAAAAATAAATTTTGTGAAAATTTCTTTTTTGGAATTCCTGAATATTTAAAATTTTGTGAAATTATTTAATCATGAAGAATTTTTCAAATTCGCAAACATTTCTTGTATTACCGGAAATTTTTTCAGATTCACGAATATTTTTTGAGACTCATCTAAAAAACATGGTTTTTTTTTGTTTTGCCCTTGAAACTTCAAAGCCTTATAACTTTTCAACAATAATTCCGATCGAGGTGATTCCAGTCGTATGTGGTTTCTCTCGGAGAGCACAATCTTTTGGTACCACTTATATTCAGTTTGCATGACATTGATTTGACACCCATGTCCAATTTTATTTTCGTACTTTTCCGGAGCAGAGTATTGCCCATCCTTGCGTTCCTCGCACCATTCATCGATACTCTTCTACCTAAGGCAAGCAAACCACCTAACCTGTGCCTCTGAACTCTGCATCTGAGCTTTCTAAAATATTTGATGACCATGCTTTATGTTGCATTCAGTTTACCTGTCGGTTTTGTTATATGTGGTGGGTATGCATTTATTCATAAATGCTTAATATGCTATAGGTGTGTTATATATTTGCACTTTAGCTATATGCAAGTTGCCTGCAAATTTAATTTGGGTCAGTCGATTTTCTAGCTATTGATTGGTGCTTCAAGATATGAACTTCCTTTTTTTCTATTTGTGTGGTGTGTCTAATTTGGGCTCGGAATTCAATTGACGTCTGTTTCGGCTTAGTCAACCTTTTAACAGTGTGAAGCCCATCAGCTAGTCAGACGACCCAGCCTTCACCTATCTTCCTTCGTTTTTTGGCCTACCTTTTTTCTGTTATTCATTTTTGCGTCTGCTTTTGTATTTTATTTTTGTTTATTAGTAGGTTTTAAATTTTTATTTTGTGGGTATTTTTAGGATGTTGGGTGAGTGTAAATGTATGTACATAAATACTATATAATATGTGCAAAAATTGCACTATTATTATTCTTTGCATATTACAAAAAGTGCAATTTTAGTGCAAAATTGTGTGTAAGTTATTTTTATTTTTATTTCCTTTCTTTTTAAAGGGTAATACCAATGTCGCTAATTAATTATTTCTTATAAAACCTTATTCTTTTCATTCCGTTTTAGTTTTTACTTTATGTTCTTTTAGTTTTTACTCCATTTCCTTTTTTCTTTAAGGGTGACACCAATGCCACTAATTCATTGCTTCTTAGGGAACTTGTTTTTTTTGCCATAAGTCCACTATTGTATGCTTATTCTTGCATATTTTTTAAAGTGCATTTTCGCACATATTATGGCACATATTTTTTACATTTTTGATTTACATGTCTTTCTTCTTAAACCGTGAATATCAATGCAACTAATTTAGTCTACCTTAGAATACTTCATTATTTTATTTTTATTTTATTTTATTTTATTTATTCTTAAACGGTAATACCAAAGCCACTAATTCATTCTTACTTAGAAAACATCATTATTTGGATTTTGATTTAGTTTTTGTTTCATTTCCTTTCTTGTTTAAGGGTAATACCAATCACCAATTTGTCCTTTCTTATGAATATTTTTGAAAAATATTCTACTATAATATGCTTCTCCTAGCATATTATAGAGTAAAATGCATTGTAGGTCCTGAAAGTAGACGAGGTGTGTCAACTAGGTCTTCAAACTTAAAAAATGAACGTCTTGGTCCTAATAGTGAGTAAGTGGTTCACTGCAGGTCCTAATCGTGTTTGACTAGGTCACATGCCAAGTTGATTGGCGTCACTTAGCCACATAGGCAACATTTTACATGAACACCCTTGATAGGCTTCTCCTTCTCACTTGGGGTCCTTCTCATCTGAAAAGGCTAATTATCGACTAGAGGGGGGGGGGGTGAATAGGCGATTTTTATGAATGTCTTCGAAGACGCGGAAGCGAAATAGTAACTAAACAGGATACAACGGAAGATAAACTACACTAGGCATGCTGGAATGTCAAGCAACAATAGAAGTGATATGCGAAGAGAGACAGTAACTAAGTAGAACAGAGCAGATAAGGAAGATAGTGTGAAAACAAAGATGAATTCAGAGGGAATGTCTTCACACAATGTCTTCGAACAGAACGAGCATGCAATGACTTCACGAAACTAAACAATAAGTAAAGGTGTGAAGTGATAGAACCAGTTGCTCGGTGAAGACAATGGATGTGTTAGACCAGTTCCAGTTGCTGTGACAACCGTATGTCTGGTTAGGGAGGCTGAAATTGAACTCAGTGTTGGGGAACGTTGCATGGGAAACAAAAAAAAATTCCTACGCTCACGAAGATCAATCTTAGGAGATGCACATCTCTGAGAGGAGAGTGGTGTCTACATACCCTTGTAGACCGAAAGCGTTAACGATCTAGAGATCGTGGTTGGTGTAGTCGTACTTGCGTCGAGATCCAATCCGATCCAAGTACCGCACGTGCGGCGCCTCCGAGTTTAGCACACGTACGGCTCGGCGGCGTCCTCTCCTTCTTGATCCAGCAAGGGAGGGAGAGGAGGTAGATGATATCTGAACCAACACGACGGCATGGTGGTGGTGGCAGCGGAACTCCAGCAGGGCTTCGCCAAGCGCGTACCGGTGAAACGTGGGAGGAGTTTGGAGAGGTAACGGGCAAGGGTCGAAGGGGGGCTGCCCCCAACGCCTTCCCACCTTTATATAGGCGTGGAGGGGGCTGGTGGCTTGCCCTCCAAGTCCCTAGGTCGTTGGTCAAAGGGTGTGGAAGGAAATCCCTTCTTTCCTTCCCCACCGATCACTATCCCCTTTTTAGGGATCCTGATCTTATCCCTTCGGGATATGATACTATTCCTTTTAAGGGAGGATCTTGGTGCGCCTAGACCAGTCCCCACTACCCACATTCATGTGGGTCCCCCATGCAGGTGGGCCCCACTCTGGAACCTTCTAGAACCTTCCCGGTACAATACCGAAAAAACTCAAACTTTTTCCGGAACCCCGGTAACAACTTTCCATATATGAATCTTTACCTCCGGACTATTCCGGAGCTCCTTGTGACGTCCCGGATCCCATCCGGGACTCCGAACAACCTTTGAATTTTCCACTATTAATATCTCAATACTACCCTAGCGCTACCGAACGTTAAGCGTGCGACCCTACGGGTTCGGGAATATGCAGACATGACCGAGATTCCTCTGCGGTCAATAACCAATAGCGGGACCTAGATGCCCATATTGGTTCCTACATATTCAACGAAGGTCTTTATCGGTTGAACCATGATGTCAAGGATTCAGCTAATCCCGTATGCAGTTCCCTTTGTCTATCGGTATGTTACTTGCCCGAGATTCGATCGTCGGTATCTCCATACCTAGTTCAATCTCGTTACCGGCAAGTCTCTTTACTCGTTCTGTAATACAAGATCCCGTGGCTAACTCCTTAGTCACATTGCTTGCAAGCTCATTGTGATGTTGTATTACCGAGTGGGCCCCGAGATACCTCTCCGTCATACGGAGTGACAAATCCCAGTCTCGATCCATGCCAACTCAACAGATACCCTCGGAGATACATGTAGAGCATCTTTATAGTCACCCAATTACATTGCGACGTTTGATACACACAAGGTACTCCTCCGGTGTCAGTGAGTTGCATGATCTCATGGTTATAGGAACAAATACTTGACATGCAGAAAACGATGGCAATAAACTTGATACGATCATATGCTACATTTACAGTTTGGGCCTTGTCCATCACATCATTATCCTAATGATGTGATCCTGTTATCAAATGACAACTCATGTCTATGGCTAGGAAACCATATCCATCTTTGATTAACGAGCTAGTCCGGTAGAGGCTCGCTAGGGATATGTTGTTCTCTATGTATCCACACATGTATTTGAGTTTTCGGTCAATACAATTATAGCATGGATAATAAACGATTATCATGAACAAGGAAATATAATAATAACCACTTTATTATTGCCTCTAGGGCATATTTCCAACAGTCTCCCACTTGCACTAGAGTCAATAATCTAGCATTACATGGTAATGAGTCTAACACCCATAGAGTTTTGGTGTTGATCATGTTTTGCCCGTGGAAGAGGTTTAGTCAACGGATCTGCAACATTCAGATCCGTATGTACTTTGCAAATGTTTATGTCTTCCTCCTTGATCGCATCGCAGATGGAATTGAAGCGTTGCTTTATGTGTCTGGTCCTTTTGTGAAACCTTGGTTCCTTGGCCAGAGTAATGGCACCAGTGTTGTCACAGAACAGAGTCATTGGGTTCAGTATACTGGGCAGATCTCCAAGATCTGTCATGAACTGCTTCATCCAGACACCTTCCTTCGTTGCCTCCGAGGCAGCTATGTACTCCGCTTCGCATGTAGAATCAGCTACCACGCTTTGCTTGGAACTGCACCAGGTTACCGCTCCCCCATTCAGAATATATATGTATCCGGTTTGAGACTTAGAGTCATCCGGATCAGTGTCAAAGCTTGCATCGATGTAACCCTTTACCATGAGCTCTTGATCACCTCCATAAACGAGAAACATTTCCTTAGTCCTTTTCAGGTACTTAAGGATATTCTTGACCGCTGTCCACTGTTCCACTCCTGGATCACTTTGAAACCTTTTGGCCATACTTATGGCAAGGCAGACATCTGGTCTTGTGCACAACATTGCATACATGATAGAGCCTATGGCAGAAGCATAGGGGATGACACTCATCTTTTCTCTATCCTCTATAGTTGCTGGGCATTGAGTCTTTCTCAACTTCACACCTTGCAAAACAGGCAAGAACCCCTTCTTGGACTGATCCATTTTGAACTTCTTCAAAATCTTATCAAGGTATGTGCTTTGTGAAAGTCCTATTAAGCGTCTCGATCTATGTCTATAGATCTTGATGCCTAATATGAAAGCAGCTTCTCCTAGGTCCTTCATTGAAAAACTCTTGTTCAAATATTCCTTCACGCTTTCCAAAAGTCCTATATTATTTCCAATCAGCAATATGTCATCCACATATAATATCAGAAATGCTATAGAGCTCCCACTCACTTTCTTGTAAATACAAGCTTCTCCATAAACTTGCATAAACCCAAATTCTTTGATCACCTCATCAAAGCAAAGATTCCAACTCCGAGATGCTTGCACCAGTCCATAAATAGATCACTGGAGCTTGCACACTTTGTCAGCATTCTCTGAATCGACAAAACCTTCCGGTTGCATCATATACAACTCTTCCTTAAGGAAACCGTTAAGGAATGCTGTTTTGACATCCATCTGCCAGATTTCATAATCGAAAAATGCAGCTATTGCCAACATGATTCTGACGGACTTAAGCATCTCTACGGGTGAGAAAGTCTCATCGTAGTCAACTCCTTGAACTTGTGAAGACCCCTTTGCCACAAGTCGAGCTTTATAGACGGTGACATTACCATCCGTGTCCGTCTTCTTCTTGAAGATCCATTTATTCTGAATGGCCTTTCGCCCTTCAGGTAATACTTCCAAAGTCCATACTTTGTTTTCATACATGGATCCCATCTCGGATTTCATGGCCTCTAACCATTTGTCGGAATCTGGGCCCACCATCGCTTCTCCATAGCTCGTAGGTTCATCGTCGTCCAACAACATGACATCTAAGACAGGGTTACCGTACCACTCAGGAGCAGTACGTATCCTTGTCGACCTACGAGGTTTGATAGTAACTTGATCTGAAACTTCATGATCACTATCATTAGCTTCCTCTTCAACTGACGTAGGTGCCACATAAACATTTTTCTGCGCTGCGCTACTCTCTGGTTGAAGTGAAGGTTCAACAACCTCATCAAGTTCTATCTTCCTCCCACTAAATTCTTTCGAGAGAAACACTTTCTCGAGAAAGGACCCGTTCTTAGCGACAAACACTTTGCCCTCGGATCTGAGATAGAAGGTATACCCAATCGTCTCCTTTGGGTATCCTATGAAGACGCATTTGTCCGCTTTGGGTTCGAGCTTTTCTGGCTGAAGCCTTTTGACATAAGCATCGCAGCCCCAAACCTTAAGAAACGACAGCTTAGGTTTCTTGCCAAACCATAGTTCATACGGTGTCGTCTCTACGGACTTAGATGGTGCCCTATTTAAAGTGAATGCAGCTGTCTCTAATGCATAACCCCAAAATGAGAGTGGCAGATCGGTAAGGGACATCATAGAACGCACCATATCCAATAAGGTACGATTACGACATTCAGACACACCATTACGCTCTGGTGTTCCAGGCGGCGTCAGTTGTGAAACAATTCCACATTGTCTTAAGTGATTGCCAAACTCATAACTCAGATACTCTTCCCTCGATCATATCGTAGGAATTTAATCTTCTTGTTACGATGATTCTGAACTTCACATAAATGGTGCATGTCCTGACACTTTACCTCAATGGAGATGACTTTGCATATGACGCTTTTGCCATAAATGGTGCATGTCCTGCTTTTGATGAAGAGACACAAGAAGTTCCCTATCTATCATCACCCTGGCACGCTTCTGAGGCCTTTGAGGTAAAGTGCTGGTAGTGGCTTCAGTATTTGCTTGTTGAGCTTGCCTGAACTGCCAGCAAGACCAGAAGTGGAAGCCACACTAGGAATGTGAATGGCTTCCATATGTGCAGAGTGGCTTGGTTCCACTAGTCTTGGATCTTTGTCTGCTGAAGGATAAATGACTTCATGAGGTGCATCCACTTCAGGCAAAAAGATGTGATGATTTTAGCCAGAGGGTTCATATTGCACTGAGGAGCGAGTCTTGATGAGGCGCATGATCCATGGCGCATAGAATTTGAGTCCAAATAGATCCATTCCTGAAGCCACAAGCTGCCTAATGAAGAAGTCATAAATGTTGAATCTTATGCCATTGACGACGTAGTTGATACGTCTCCAACGTATCTATAATTTTTGATTGTTCCATGTTGTTATATTATCAATCTTGGATGTTTTATATTCATTTATTAGCAACTTTATATCATTTTTTGGGTCTAACCTATTGACATAGTGCCCAGTGCGAGTTGCTATTTTCTGATTATTTTTTACTTTGCAGAATATCAATACCAAACGAAGTCCAAATGCCACGAAACTTTTTGGAGATTTTTTTCTGGACAGAAGACACCCAGGAAGCCAAAGAAGTGCACGGGAGGAGGCCCGTGGGGCCCACTGGGCACCAGGGCGTGCCAGGAGGCCCAGGCGTGCCCTGGTGGGTAGTGGGCACCACGGGAAGCTTCTCCACTGCAATCCACCTCTATAAATACTCTAAAATCCCAAAAACCCTAGCGGAGTTGATGAAACACAATTCCAGCCGCCGCAAGTTCCAGAATCATGAGATCCAATCTAGAGGCCTTTTTTGGCACTCTGCCGGAGGGGTCAACGATCACGGAGGGTTCTTCATCATCACCCTTGCCCCTCCGATGATGCGTGAGTAGTTTACCACAGACCTACGGGTCTGTACGTAGTAGCTAGATGGCTTCTTCTCTCTTTTTGATCTTTAATACAATGTTCTCCTCGATGTTCTTGGAGATCTATTTGATGTAATGACTTTTTGCGGTGTGTTTGTTGGGATCCAATGAATTGTGAGTTTATGATCGTTTTCATTTTTTTGGTTGGTTGCTTCTCAATCTATTTGCTAGCCTTTCCTTGTACTAAGCGGGAATACTGCTTGTGCATCCAAACTCCTTAAACCAAGTTGTGCCAATGGGTCCACCATATCTACCTATATGCGGTATTTCCATGCCGTTCCAAGTAAATTTGTATGTGCTAACTCTAATTTTAAAAATGAATTTCCTTTTTGTGTGCCCGTACTGCTCATGAAGTGGCAGGGGGTGGCCAATATTTTCCATGCTAGATATTTTATTCTCAAGATGAGTGTTTATTCAATTGTCATTGCACAAGAGTGTGGCAGGTAATAGGGATGCCAAGTCCCGAAATGATTTTTTTATTTATATTGTCAAATAATAAATTCCTTGGAAAGTGTTGGTATGGAAGGCACCCGTGGATGCGGCTAGCTATGGATTGTGAAAGAATGGTGGAAAAAGGAATAAACTTTATTTTATGTTTGGGAACTGCCCATGATTTATCTAGCATGGAAAGTATTGGGAATTCTCGGCCGTTTTCATTGACGGGAAAAGCATGCCTCTCAAAACAATTTTATCTCTCAATTTAATCTTTGAGCTCTCGCACCTCTACAAATCTCTGCTTCCCTCTGCGAAGGGCCTATCTATTTACTTTATGCAATTTTTATTTTTATGGAGTCTCCATCTTCTCTTACAAAGCACCAACTAGGGAACACTATGATCATACTTATGCATTGGATATAGCTAATATTTGAGTGTGTTTCATGAATGGATCAATGATTGAGCATAATGGGCTAGGGATAGCTTTCTTTAGTGTTGATATTTTGAAAGACATGGTTGCTTGTTGATATGCTTGAGTATTGATGTCCTCATGTCAATTATAGACTATTGCTTTGAATCATCTAAAGTCCAAATGTTCATGCTACAAGAGAAAAGAATATGTGATGAACATGTTAGGCAGCATTCCACATCAAAAATTCTGTTTTTATCATTTACCTACTCCAGGACAAGCAAGAATTAAGCTTGGGGATGCTGATACGTCTCCAACGTATATATAATTTCTGATTGTTCCATGCTGTTATATTATAAATCTTGGATGTTTTATATTCATTTACTAGCAACTTTATATCATTTTTTGAGACTAACCTATTGACATAGTGCCCAGTGCCAGTTGATGTTTTCTGCTTGTTTTTTACTTTGAAGAATATCAATACCAAACGAGGTCCAAATGCCATGAAACTTTTTGGAGATTTTTTTCTAGACAGAAGACACCCAGGGAGCCAAAGAAGTTCATGGGAGGAGGCCCGTGGGGTCCACTAGGCACCAAGGCACGCCAGGAGGCTCAGGCGCACCCTAGTGGGTAGTGGGCACCACGTGAAGCTTCTCCACCGCCATCCACCTCTATAAATACTTTAAAATCCCAAAAACCCTAGCGGAGTCGACGAAACACAGTTTCAGCCGCCGCAAGTTCCAGAACCACGAGATCCAATCTAGAGGCCTTTTTCGGCACTCTGCTGGAGGGGTCAACGATCACGGAGGGGTTCTTCATCATCACCCTTGCCTCTCCGATGATGCGTGAGTAGTTTACCATAGACCTACGGGTCCGTAGGTAGTAGCTAGATGGCTTCTTCTCTCTTTTTGATCTTTAATACAATGTTCTCCTCGATGTTCTTGGAGACCTATTTGATGTAATGACTTTTTGCGATGTGTTTGTTGGGATCCGATGAATTGTGAGTTTATGATCAGATCTATCCATGAATATTATTCGAGTCTTTGCTGAACTCTTTTATGCATGATTGTTATAGCCTTGTATTTCTTCTTCGAAACTTTGGTTTGGTTTGGCCAACTAGATTGATTTTTCTTGCAATGGGAAGAGGTGCTTTGTGATGGGTTCGATCTTGCCATGCATGAATGTGAAATGTTCGGACATGAATGAATGCGATGCTCCTGAATCAAATAAAACAGAAGCTGGTACTGAATTAACAGGAAGTGTACCCATCACAATTTCTGGTTGATCCTGAGCTTCAGCCATGTTGACGTGATAGTTCTGTCCATGACCATAAGAAGGTCTGGCATTGTTGTTACGCTGCTGAGGAATTCCACGACCATTACCACGGCCAGCAGGAAGAGGCACTAGCTGACTCTGACTCTGAGAATAGTATCTGGCACGGTGACCTGGCTGGCCACACTTGAAGCAGAGACCACTGTCTGGACGTGGTGCAGGAGCTCGAGGTGGTGGGGCTCGAAGAGGCTGCCTCGGTGGTGGAGGAGGCATGCGAGGTGCAGCATAAGCAGGCCTGTACACTGGAGCTGTTGGCCGATACATCCTTTGTGGAATCCAGATGCGGCGCTTCTGGGAAGACGAGCCCGAAGATGAGCCCGCTTCACGAGTGCGTCTGGTCGCTTCCTTGTGCTTCTTCAGACCAGTCTCGACCATGATGGCCTTGTTCACCAAGGTGGTGAAGTCAGGAAAGTCTAGGACGAGTAGGGCTAGTTAAATGTCATGGTGTAGCCCTTCACGGAATTTTTCCTGCCTACGAGCATCAGTGGGGATGTCTTCTTCAGCGTAGCGAGACAAATCAAGGAACTCTCGCTGATAGACTTCTACAGTCTTGTTGCCCTGAACGAGGCTACGGAACTCAGCCTTCTTCCGATCTATAACTTCTTGAGGAATATACCAGACACGAAAAGCAGCCTTGAATTCCACCCAGGTGACGACAGTTCCAGGAGGTAGGGTCTGTCTGTGAGTTGCCCACCATTGTGCTGCGGGTCCCTTCAGGAAGTATGTCACGAATGTGACATAGCTGACAGGAGGAACATCAGCTGACTCCATCTCATAGAAGATGTCATGCAGCCAGTCATCGGCATCCAGCGGATTAACTATGTTGCGGAATATCGATGGGTTGAGTCGCACAAACTCTGGTAGCGTAATTGAAGCTGGTTGCTGGTTGGCATTGGGACGAGGAAACTGATCCATAATCCCAGTCATGAACTGACGATTGAGTTCGAAATGTTGCATCATAGCTGCCATATAGTCAGGCGGTGGTGGATTATTGTCACCCATCCTGCTAAATTCAACAGGGGTAGTTTAGCACAAGTTATTGCGAGTGTTTAGCAACAAACATGATGTAACACGATGGAATTAAGTAGTGTAACAGATGCTTAACAGTAGTCATTTAAGACATACAGATCCATACACAGTGTCGGTTACAGGTGGACAGCATAATGGCGCAAATTTGAAAAATAGACATGGTAGGCGGCACGCAGGCACGCAGTAAGGAAGTACACAACGAGACATAGCAAAGGCTACATCAACGTCGGAGAAAACTGGTGGAGCGAGGATTCTGCAAGTGACAACACAGGGTGCCCTCGATAAAAGGGATCCTGTAAGCAGAATCTGGCCCACAATCTTGAAGCCAGGGGGGGTAATTACAGAGCTCCGGGTGGATGTGATCACGAGAACCTAAAGTTGGAGTTAGTAAAAACTTTAACCCGAATAGAAGAGAGATCAGAGTCCCAGAGTAAAGACGAGGAATAAAAGATCCTAATACCACCCAGTTGGCGATGTGGGCCTGTAAGCCACACAGCCAAGTTAGTAAAATTGTTTTTGGACGACTAGACTCAACTTCAGCCAAGGAGTTGGAAAGGGGGGTTCCTACAGGCAGTCGGCTCTGATACCAACCTGTGATGACCCTGGCTTAATCGTGCACTAACCATACACGCAAATGCACATGATCAAGCCTAAGGACTCACTTGAAGATATCACAACACAACTCTAAAACATAAATAAAGTCATACAAGCTTTATATTACAAGCCAGGGCCTCGAGGGCTCGAATACATAGCTCGATGGCATACAAGCGTCAACGGAAACATCAGATATCTGGGTATAGATATAACAGAGTTACAAATAGGCCTTTAAGAAGGCGGGGTAAAATAAAACACTACGATCGAAAGGCGTATGCCTCCTGCCTAGGACCCTACGATCATACTCCTGGTCGTCGGACGGCTCCTCGTAGTAGTACTCGCCGGGAGGGTAGTAGAAGTAGTAACCGTCGGCGGGGGCAGCTATCTCAGGGGCTCCGTCATCTGGCGGCGACAAATGGATATGGGGAGAAAAAGAAAGTAAAGCAAACGTGAGTACTCATCCGAAGTACTCAGCAAGCAAGGAGCTACACTACATATGCAACATTTTCAAAGGAGAGCTGTATATGTGGACTGGGCTGCAGAAATGCCAGAATATAGGGGAAAACCTAGTCCTATCGAAGACTAGCATCTTCGAGCATCTTCATCGGTCTTGCAGCATTAGAAGAGTGCAGATTAACATAAAGTAAAGTAGTAGTAATGTTATGAACCTCGCCCAGAGATCCTTCCTCGACTCCCTGCGAGAAAGCAATCCCAGAGCCATACTATCTAGTTATCATCTCAAGTCACCAGTTCTAGTTGTACCGATCGGGGTACAACTCCGAGTGTCCGTTACTGTAGGATAGGCTATCGATGGGTTGTTTCTTCCCTGCAGGGGTGCACCAACTTACCCACCAAGCTCGCTTAACTCTGGCCGGACACACTTTTCTGGGTCATGCCCGGCCTCGGCCAAACGATACGCCGCAACCCGACCGAAAACTTAACAAAGAGGTCAGCATGTCGGACTAAACCTAGGCATCCAAGGGTCTTGGGCCATCGCCCCGGACGCTCCTGCACGTTGCGAACGCGGCCGGTGAGCAGACCTAGCCCCCCTTATACAAGTGCAGGGCATTACCAGTCCAACCCAGCGTGCGCCGGTCAGTCGCTGACGTCTATTAAGCTCCGGCTGAAGTATACAATGCATAACGCCCATACTATGCCCACGTGATGGTTAGTGCTATTAGGCCAGAGGCCTCTCAGATCAAATATCCAAACCGTTAGTGTGTTGGTAGTGCAGTAACGAGCAGAGACTCACGAAAGATGTGACCCCGTCGCCCTGTCTCGAGGACTTGCGGCAAGGGCTAGGAATGCCCGGCCACGCCTCGTGTTCAACTCTCGGGCACCATCCAGGTCCACCCGACTCCATATCTCTCGCAATTAAGCTCGCACGGGTACCCCTCAGGGCCGACCCGTCTTTAGTAACATGGTTCAGTGTAAAGTCATAGTAACCAAAGTAACCATGTGTCTAACACCAAGGGGAACCCTGAGGAATCACCCTCGATGGAATTTCACCTGATGTTATCGTCAAGGTGAACGAAGGAGGAATCACCCTCGAGGTCCACACTTGAGGAGTTGCACGACAGCGTCGTTATCGGGGTGGTGTAGGAGGAATCACCCTCACTGACCACGTCCGGTTAACTAACCTACAAGGTTATCATCAGAAGTGCTGATGAGGTATCACCCTCGGTACTCGATAGTAACCCAGTAGTGTCGAGCAACTAAGGGGAAGTGATGTGCGGTGCTGGGGCCTGGTCTTCGATCCCGTTGATCGGGTCTTCTGATGATCCAGCGGGGCAGTCGGGATAAAGTGGGGTCTCTGCTGGGTCTCTACCCAACCTATACTAAACAGTTTAGGATAAGCAGGCAGGTAACAATAGCAGGTTACAATAAACAGGCTATGCAGCAGAAATAGGATAACAGCAGCGACAGTAACTTCTAATGCAAGCATAAGAGAGAAGAAAGTAGGCAATATCGGAATGCTCAAAAGGGGGGGGGGTGCTTGCCTGGAAGCTCGGCGGCAAAGGTCTGATCATCAGGGGCGTAGTCGACCTCCGGAGCTGCGTCGGTCTCGGGAGCTACGTCGACGTCGGGGTCTATCGAGAGAGAAGAGGGGGAAGAAACATATAAATACACCGCAAACAATGCAATATAGGGCATGCCATGCCTAGGATGCAGTGCAGGGTTGCCTAAAGATTTGTCTAAGTCATTATAGTTATTTTAGGATTTAAGTTGGATTTATTATCCGGTGTATATGCACTATTCATATACCGGAATCGGGCTAAAAGTTACGGGTTCTTCTACGTAGGGGGTTCCGACATAGAAACAGACGACACGATCAGATTCGTCTCGTCGTTCTGAGCAACTTTCATGTACAAAGTTTTTCGATCTGAGTTACGGTTTATTTATTATGAATTTTCAAAGTTTAAACTATTTTATGAAATTATTTTTATTAACAGAATTGGAATTATGATGTCAGCAGGTTGTCGGCATGACATCAGCAGGTCAACAGTCCTGCTGACTAGTCAAACCTGACCAGTGGGTCCCACTGATCAGTGACTGGACTAATTAGCAGTGGTTAATTTAATTAAACTAGCCTAATTAACTAGCAGGACCCACCTGTCAGTGTCTAACTTAATTAATAGATTAGTTTAAAAACTTTATTAGTCTAATTAATCGTTTCGGGCCCACTGTTCATAGACCGTGGTGAACAGTGACCCGCGTTGACCATGGTCAACGTGGTCAACTGGGGCGCTGGGGCTCTCTGGCAGTGTCTCTAGGTGGGCCCCACGTCCTCGCCAGGTCAGCGCGGCCAGCGACACGTCGCCGGTGACGCAAAACGCGGCGGAGGGCACTGGAGGCCGCCGGAATTTGCCTACGGTGCACCAAATCGAGTGCAGCCGGCACCGTTCGATCGGCCGTTGCGTCGCGAGTTCATACATGCCAAGAACGTGGCCGGAGACGACCTAGAACGACGGCGGCGATGACAATGGCGGCCGGAATCATGAACGCGTGGGAGTGCGGCTACGGCTCAATTCCAATCAGGTTAAATGGCTAGGTGGCAGCAGCGGTCCTCCAGGAGCGCGCTACGAAGACTAAACGGAGCAGGGGGAGCTCAGGAGCTCGTGCGCGGCAGCAATGGCGGACGGCGGAGCCAGCGCCTGCGGCTAGCTAGCTAGGGGAGGAGGAAACGGAGCAAGGACGGGGAGGAAGGAGACGGAGCTTACGAGGCAGGCACACGGTGGCCCTTCGGGTGCACGGAAGCGCAGAGGTGCGGCGAATCAGCGGCGATGGTGCTCTCCAGAGCCGAAGGAAAAGAAGAGGTTGGGGCGGTGTTGCAGTGGCCTCCGGCTCGAACCGAAGCGTGTGGTCGACGTACACGAGGCAGGGAGGCTCGGAGACCCGCCGGCTTGGCGAATGGTGGCCGGTGGCCGCGGCAATGGAGAGCGATGGCGACGGCGGTGTTCGGTTGGGGTGGACCTGAGAGAGGGAGAGAGGGAGGGAGGAGGGGGAGAGTGAGGCGAGTGAAGGAGAGAGGCCAGGGGAGATGGCTCGGCCTCGACCTTATCCTTTCGCCCGTCGGTGGGTGTCGGCGTGTCGAGGAGCGGCCGGAGCGCGCACGGTGGCCACAGGGACAACGACAGCGCGAGGGAGAGAGAAGGTGGAGGGAGGAGTGGGCCGGCCGGCTGGCTGGGCCTGCCACTGTGCACTAAGGCCCAGTCAGTCCGGGCCCTTTTCTTTTCTTTTTATTTCTTTCTCTGTTTTCTTTTATTCTTTTCTGTTTTGTTAATTGTTAGACCACATTTGCACTTTTGTAAAATGTGAGACTTGGCCCATATATTACAGTGCAATGTTAACTTTCACCAAAAACTGGTTTGGGCAAAGTAGGATTTCATTTGGATTTAATATTATCATAAATGGATTAAGTAGTTCTGTTTTGGTGCTATTTCATGTTGTTTGAGTCATTTAGCTAACTCAATTATCTTTGTTTATATTTTTATAATGGCTTCTGGATTATTTGTTAGTTAATGAACAATTTTCCAACAGGATTTGAACATCTTCATATTTCACTTTTGAATTTGGTTGATTTTCATATAGAGTTTGAATTGAATACTTAACCAAAGTGATTAGGCACTGCAAATGGAGATGACTTGGCATACTTAGCAGAGTGTCACAGTGCTTATTACAAGGGGGTGTTACAAATTCTCCTCCTCTAAAAGAAATTCTCGTCCCGAGAATTTAGGAGGTAGAAGGAAAGAGGTCGGGATATTCTTCCCGAAGATGATCCTCGCGTTCCCAAGTGTCTTCATCTTCAGTGTGATTCGACCACTGCACTTTTAGGAACTTGGTCGTCTTCTGACGAGTTCGACATTCAGCTTCATCGAGAATGTGGATCGGATGCTCCTTATAAGAAAGATCATCTTGCAGTTCGAGCATCTCGTGATCCACTGCGCGGTGCGGAGATTCCTTGAAGCATTTACAAAGTTGCGACACATGGAAGACGTCATGGATATGAGAGAATTGCGGTGGCAACTCCAATTTATAAGCCACCTGTCCACGTCTGGCAACAATGCGAAAGGGGCCGATGTAGCATGGAGCTAGCTTGCCCTTGATTCCAAAACGACGGGTGCCCTTCATGGGAGTGACACGAAGATAAGCTTGATCACCGGGTTGATAGGTCAGACCCCATCGTTTGCGATCATAGTTGCTCTTCTGGCGGTCTTGGGCCGCCTTGAGATTTTCTCGGACAATGCGAACTTGTTCTTCGGCGTGTTGGATAATGTCCGGTCAAACGAGTGGTCGTTCCCCAGTTTCTGACCAATTCAGAGGGGTTCGACACTTACATCCATAAAGCACTTCGAAGGGGGCCATTTTCGAGCTGGCTTGATAGCTGTTATTATAAGAGAATTCGGCAAACGGAAGAGATTCTTCCCACTTCTTATCGAACGATATAACACAAGCCCGAAGCATATCTTCAAGCACTTGATTAACTCGCTCAACTTGGCCTTGGGATTGGGGATGATATGCTGAACTCCAGGTAATATGAGTCCCCATAGCTTCTTGGAAACTTTCCCTGAACTTGGATGTGAAAAGACCGCCACGGTCCGAACTGATCTCCTTCGGAATACCGTGGAGTGAATGTTTATGGAGATATACAATTCTGCTAACTGGCTAGCAGTGATAGTCTCCTTGACAGGCAGAAAATGTGCAAATTTGGAAAGTTGGTCGACGACGACAAGAATAGCATCGTGACCTTTCTGAGACTTGGGAAGACCGGTTATGAAATCCATTTGAAGCTTATCCCATTTCCACAAAGGAATAGGGAGCGGTTGCAGAATTCCAGCAGGCTTCTGATGTTCTGCTTTCACGCGGCGGCAAATGTCACATTCAGCAACATATCTAGAGATATCCTGCTTCATTCTGGACCACCAGTACCTTTGATGAAGATCGCGATACATCTTGGTGCTACCCGGATGGATGGACAACAGTGTATCATGTGCCTCCTTCATGACTTTGTCAGTCATAAGTTCGAAGCGAGGTACCACAATTCGATCTCTGAAATACAAGGTTCTGTCTTCAGCAATTGAGAAATCCCTGTACTTCTCGCGGTGAAGCTCTTTCTTCATTAGATCTACTTCAGCATCTTTAGCTTGCGCATCCTTAACAGCTTTCTCAAGGTCTGGTTGTACCACAAGGTTATTAAGAGAACACTGCGTAACGATACAGATGTTCAACTTGCGTAGTTCTTCATAAAGATGGGGTTGAGCTTGCTTAACCATGAGGTTGTTGCAATAGGACTTGCAGCTCAAGTCATCAGCCATTACATTAGCCTTGCCAGGGGTATAAGAAATACCACAGTCATAGTCCGTGATTGTTTCCAACCATCGCTATTGACGGAGATTAAGATCCGGCTGAGTAAACAAATACTTCAGACTCTGATGGTCGATACATATCTCACACCGGTTACCAAGAAGGTAATGTCACCACTGCTTCAAAGCATAGATTACAGCAGCAAGTTTGAGATCATGCACTGGATAGTTTTCTTTATGCGGACGCAATTGTCGCGAGGCATATGCAATTACCTTTCATTCTTGCATTAGGACACAGTCTAATCCCTGACGAGAAGCGTCGCAATAAATTACAAAGTCTTTGCGAGAATCCGAAGGAGAAAGCACTGGAGCAGAAGTAAGCTTGTCCTTGAGGGTCTGGAAACTCTCCTGACATTTGTCTGTCCACTCAAACTTAACGCCTTTGTGGAGCAGATTAGTCAGGGGCTTGGCGATCTTGGAGAAGTTCTCAATGAATCGACGACAATAACTTGCAAGGCCGAGAAAACTTCTCACTTGCTTGGCATTCTTTGGAGGAGTCCAGTCAAGAATAGCCTGAACACGCTCCGGGTTAACAGCGATACCGTCCTTGTAAATCACATGTCCAAGGTAGGTCACTTCAGAAAGCCAGAATTCACATTTGGAGTACTTGGCATACAACTTGTGTACTCGAAGCCTCTCCAGAACAAGGCGAAGATGTTCGGCATGTTCTTCCTTATTCTTCGAATATACTAGAATATCATCTAGATATACCACGACGAACTTGTCGAGGTAATGCTTGAAGATATAATTCTTCAGACGGGAGAAAGTAGCTAGAGAATTCGTTAGGCCAAATGACATGACGGTGTATTCATAGGAGCCATAACGAGTAACGAAGGCGGTCTTCGGAATATCCTCTTCACGGACGCGGATCTGGTGATAACCCAACCTCAAGTCGAGTTTGGAGAACATCGATGATCCAGCAAGTTGATCATATAAATCATTGATCCGAGGAAGCAGATATTTATTCTGAATGGTTGCCTGGTTGATAGGATGGTAATCTTGGACCAGCCTATTCTTACCATCTTTCTTCTTGACGAAGAGAGACGGTGCTCCCCAGGCAGAGGAACTGGGATGGATGAAGCCCTTCTTAAGTGATTTATCTATTTCTTCCTTAAGCTCGAGAAGGTGGTGCGGAGGCATCTTGTAAGGATGCTTCAAAATAGGAGTGGTGCCAGGCTTCAAGTCGATAACAAACTCGACAGCTCTAGCAGGGGGTATTCCTGGAAGTTCTTCTGGAAAAACATCCTGGAATTCACAGACGACTGGAATGTTCTTGATCCCCTCAAGCGGAGAAGCGTTCAACGCATTCAAGGCATAAATCTGAGCCTCGGCGTTCTGAGTGAGGTGAGCATGATAATGCACTAACCCAGCTGTTGGGTGCCTGAGATGTACGACTTTGGTTGCACAATTGATTGAGGCATAGTGAGCCTTCAACCGATCCATTCCCAGGATAAGATCAATTTTTGAATTATTTAGGATAATGGGGAAGGCCTGAAAATTCCTCCCTTCAATCACAACATTGGCTTCAGGGCTAAACATGGAGGCTTGGCACTGACCCGCGGGAGTGTTTACCGCTAACGGATGGTGCAACTTCTCATATTTAATGCCATGCATGAATGCGAAATGTTCGGACATGAATGAATGCGATGCTCCTGAATCAAATAAAACAGAAGCTGGTACTGAATTAACAGGAAGTGTACCCATCACAGTTTCTGGTTGATCCTGAGCTTCAGCCATGTTGATGTGATAGTTCTGTCCACGACCATAAGAAGGTCTGGCATTGTTGTTAAGCTGCTGAGGAATTCCACGGCCATTACCACGGCCAGCAGGAAGAGGCACTAGCTGATTCTGACTCTGAGAACAGTCTCTGGCACGGTGACCTGGCTGGCCACACTTGAAGCAGAGTCCACTGTCTAGACGTGGTGCAGGAGCTCGAGGTGGCGGGGCTTGAAGAGGCTGCCTCGGTGGTGGAGGAGACAGGCGAGGTGCAGCATAAGCAGGTCTGTACACTGGAGCTGTTGGCCGGTACATGCTTTGTGGAATCTAGATGTGGTGCTTCTGGGAAGACGAGCCCGAAGATGAGCCCGCTTCACGAGTGCGTCTGGTCGCTTCCTTGTGCTTCTTCAGACCAGTCTCGACCATGATGGCCTTGTTCACCAAGGCGGCGAAGTTAGGAAAGTCTTGGATGAGCAGGGCTAGTTAAATGTCATGGTGTAGCCCTTCACGGAACTTTTCCTGCCTACGAGCATCAGTGGGGATGTCTTCTTCAGTGTAGCGAGACAAATCAAGGAACTCCTGCTGATAGACTTCTACAGTCTTGTTGCCCTGAACGAGGCTACGGAACTCAGCCTTCTTCTGATCTATAACTCCTTGAGGAATATACCGGGCATGAAAAGCAGCCTTGAATTCCACCCAGGTGACGACAGTTCCAGGAGGTAGGGTCTATCTGTGAGTTGCCCACCATTGTGCTGCGGGTCCCTTCAGGAAGTATGTCACGAATGTGACATAGCTGACAGGAGGAACATCAGCTGACTCCATCTCTTAGAAGATGTCACGCAGCCAGTCATCGGCATCCAGCGGATTAACTATGTTGCAGAATATCGATGGGTCGAGTCGCACAAACTCTGGCAGCGTAATTAAAGCTGGCTGCTGGTTGGCATTGGGACGAGGAAACTAATCCATAATCCCAGTCATGAACCGATGGTTGAGTTCGAATTGTTGCATCATAGCTGCCATATAGTCAGGCGGTGGTGGATTATTGTCACCCATCTTGCTAAATTCAACAGGGGTAGTTTAGCACAAGCTATTGCGAGTGTTTAGCAACAAACATGATGTAACACGATAGAATTAAGTAGTGTAACAGATGCTTAAGAGTAGTCATTTAAGACATACGGATCCATACACAGTGTCGGTTACAGGCGGACAGCATAGCGGCGCAAATTTGAAAACTAGACATGGTAGGCGGCACGTAGGCACGCGGTCACGAAGTACACAATGAGACATAGCAAAGGCTACATCAACGTCGAAGAAAACTGGTGGAGCGAGGATTCTGCAAGTGACAACACAGGGTGCCCTCGATAAAAGGGATCCTGTAAGCAGAATCTGGCCCACAATCTTGAAGCAAGGGGGGGGGGGGATGTGATCACGAGAACCTAAAGTTGGAGTTAGTAAAATCTTTAACCCGAATAGAAGAGAGATCAGAGTCCCAGAGTAAAGACGAGGAATAAAAGATCCTAATACCACCCAGTTGGCGATGTGGGCCCGTAAGCCACACAGCCAAGTTAGTAAAATGGTTTTTGGACGACCAGACTCAACTTCGGCCAAGGAGTTGGAAAGGGGGGTTCCTACAGGCAGTCGGCTCTGATACCAACCTGTGACGACCCCCGCTTAATCGTGCACTAACCATACACGCAAATGCACATGATCAAGCCTAAGGACTCACTTGAAGATATCACAACACAACTCTAAAACAAAACTAAAGTCATACAAGCTTTATATTACAAGCCAGGGCCTCGAGGGCTCGAATACATAGCTCGATGGCATACAAGCATCAGCGGAAGGATCAGATATCTGGGTACAGATATAACAGAGTTACAGATAGGCCTTTAAGAAGGCGGGGTAAAATAAAACACTACGATCGAAAGGCGTAGGCCTCCTGCCTAGGACCCTACGATCCTACTCCTGGTCGTCGGACGGCTCCTCGTAGTAGTACTCACCGGGAGGGTAGTAGAAGTAGTAACCGTCGGCGGGGGCAGCTATCTCAGGGGCTCCGTCATCTGGCGGTGACAAATGGATATGGGAAGAAAAAGAAAGTAAAGCAAACGTGAGTACTCATCCGAAGTACTCAACAAGCAAGGAGCTACACTACATATGCAACATTTTCAAAGGAGGACTGTATATGTGGACTAGGCTACAAAAATGCCAGAATAGAGGGGAAAACCTAGTCCTATCGAAGACTAGCATCTTCGAGCATCTTCATCGGTCTTGCAGCATTAGAAGAGTGCAGATTAACATAAAGTAAAGTACTAGTAATGTTATCAACCTCGCCCAGAGATCCTTCCTCGACTCCCTGCGAGAAAGCAATGCCAGAGCCATACTATCCAGTTATCATCTCAAGTCACCAGTTCTAGTTGTACCAATCAGGATACAACTCCGAGTGTCCGTTACCGTAGGACAGGCTATCGATAGATTGTTTCTTCCCTGCAGGGGTGCACCAACTTACCCACCACGCTCGCTTAACTCCGGCCGGACACACTTTTCTAGGTCATGCCCGGCCTCGGCCAAACGATACACCGCAACCTGACCGAAAACTTAACAAAGAGGTCAGCACGCCGGACTAAACCTAGGCATCCAGGGGTCCTGGACCATCGCCCCGGACGCTCCTGCACGTTGCGAACGCGGCCGGTGAGCAGACCTAGCCCCCCTTATACAAGTGCAGGGCGTTACCAGTCCAACCCAGCGCGCGCCGCTCAGTCGCTGACGTCTATTAAGCTCCGGCTGAAGTATACGACGCAGAACACCCATACTATGCCCACGTGATGGTTAGTGCTATCAGGCCAGAGGCCCCTCGGATCAAATATCCAAACCGTTAGTGTGTTGGTAGTGCGGTAACGAGCAGAGACTCATGAAAGATGTGACCCCGTCGCCCCGTCTCGAGGACTTGCGGCAAGGGCTAGGAATACCCGGCCACGCCTCCTGTTCAACTCTCGGGCACCATCCAGGTCCACCCGACTCCATATCTCTCGCAATTAAGCTCGCGCGGGTACCCCTCGGGGCCGACCCGTCTTTAGTAACATGGTTTAGTGTAAAGTCATTGTAACCAAAGTAACCGTGTGTCTAACACCAAGGGGAACCCTGAGGAATCACCCTCGATGGAATTCCACCTGATGTTATCGTCAAGGTGAACGAAGGAGGAATCACCCTCGAGGTCCACACTTGAGGAGTCGCACGACAGCGTTGTTATCGGGGTGGTGTAGGAGGAATCACCCTCACTGACCACGTCCGGTTAACTAACCTACAAGGTTATCATCAGAAGTGCTAACGAGGTATCACCCTCGGCACTCGATAGTAACCCAGTAGTGTCGAGCAACTAAGGGGAAGTGATGTTCGGTGCCGGGGCCTGGTCTTCGATCCCGTTGATCGGGTCTTCTGATGATCCAGTGGGGCAGTCGGGATAAAGTGGGGTCTCTGCTGGGTCTCTACCCAACCTATACTAAACAGTTTAGGATAAGCAGGTAGGTAACAATAGCAGGTTACAATAAACAGGCTATGCCGCAGAAATAGGATAACAGCAACAACAGTAACTTCTAATGCAAGCATAAGAGAGAAGAGAGTAGGCGATATCGGAATGCTCAAAAAGGGGGGGGGGTGCTTGCCTGGAAGCTCGGCGGCAAAGGTCTGATCATCAAGGGCGTAGTCGACCTCCGGAGCTGCGTCGGTCTCAGGAGCTACGTCGACGTCGGGGTCTACCGAGAGAGAAGAGGGGGAAGAAACATATAAATACACAACAAACAATGCAATATAGGGCATGCCATGCCTAGGATGCAGTGCAGGGTTGCCTAAAGATTTGTCTAAGTCATTATAGTTATTTTAGGATATAAGTTGGATTTATTATCCGGTGTATATGCACTATTCATATACCGAAATCGGGCTAAAAGTTACGGGTTCTTCTACGTAGGGGGTTCCGACATAGAAACAGACGACACGATTAGATTCGTCTCATCGTTCTGAGCAACTTTCATGTACACAGTTTTTCGATCTGAGTTACAGTTTATTTATTATGAATTTTCAAAGTTTAAACTATTTTCTAAAATTATTTTTATTAATAGAATTGGAATTATGATGTCAGCAGGTTGTCGGCATGACATCAGCAGGTCAACTAGTCAAACCTGACCAGTGGGTCCCACTGGTCAGTGACTGGACTAATTAGCAGTGGTTAATTTAATTAAACTAGCCTAATTAACTAGCAGGACCCACCTGTCAGTGTCTAACTTAATTAATAGATTAGTTTAAAAACTTTATTAGTCTAATTAATCGTTTCGGGCCCACTGGTCATAGACCGTGGTGAACAGTGACCCGCGTTGACCATGGTCAACGCGGTCAACTAGGGCGCTGGGGCTCTCTGGCAGTGTCTCTAGGTGGGCCCCACGTCCTCGCCAGGTCAGCGCGGCCAGCGACACGTCGCCGGTGACGCAAAACGCGGCGGAGGGCACTGGAGGCCGCCGGAATTTGCCTACGATGCACCAAATCGAGTGCAGCCGGCACCGTTCGATCGGCCGTTGCGTCGCGAGTTCATACATGCCAAGAACGTGGCCGGAGATGACCTAGAACGACGGCGGCGGCCGAAATTGTGAACGCGCGGGCGTGCGGCTACGGCTTGATTCCGAGCAGGTTAAATGGCTAGGCGGCAGCAGCGGTCCTCCAGGAGCGCGCTACGGAGGCTAAACGGAGCAGGGGGAGCTCGGGAGCTCATGCGCAGCAGCAATGGTGGATGGCGGAGCCAGCGCCTGCGGCCAGCTAGCTAGGGGTGGAGGAAACGGAGCAAGGACGAGGAGGAAAGAGATGGAGCTTACGAGGCAGGCACACGGTGGCCCTTTGGGTGCACGGAAGCGCAGAGGTGCGGCGAATCGGCGACGATGGTGCTCGCCGGAGCTGAAGGAGAAGAAGAGGTCGGCGCGGTGTTGCAGTGGCCTCCTGCTCGAACCGAAGCGCGTGGTCGACGTACACGAGGCAGGGAAGGCTCGGAGACCCGCCGGCTTGGCGAATGGTGGCCGGTGGCTGTGGCAATGGCGAGCGACGGCGACGGCGGCATTTGGTTGGGGTGGATCTGAGAGAGGGAGAGAGAGAGAGAGGGAGGAGGGGGAGAGTGAGGCGAGTGAAGGAGAGAGGCCAGGGGAGATGGCTCGGCCTCGGCCTTATCCTTTCGCCCGTCGGTGGGCGTCGGCGTGTCGAGGAGCGGCCGGAGCGAGCGCGGCAGCCACAGGGACGACGACAGCGCGAGGGAGAGAGAAGGTGGAGGGAGGAGTGGGCCGGCTGGCTGGGCCTGCCACTGTGCACTAAGGCCCAGTCAGTCCAGGCCTTTTCTTTTCTTTTTATTTCTTTCTCTGTTTCCTTTTATTCTTTTCTGTTTTGTTAATTGTTAGACCACATTTGCACTTTTGTAAAATGTGAGACTTGGCCCATATATTACAGTGCAATGTTAACTTTCACCAAAAACTGGTTTGGGCAAAGTAGGATTTCATTTGGATTTAATATTATCATAAATGGATTAAGTTGTTCTGTTTTGGTGCTGTTTCATGTTGTTTGAGTCATTTAGCTAACTCAATTATCTTTGTTTATATTTTTATAATGGCTTCTGGATTATTTGTTAGTTAATGAACAATTTTCCAACAGGATTTGAACATCTTCACATTTCACTTTTGAATTTGGTTGATTTTCAGAATAGAGTTTGAATTGAATACTTAACCAAAGTGATTAGGCATTGCAAATGGAGATGACTTGGCATACTTAGCAGAGTGTCACAGTGCTTATTGCAAGGGGGTGTTACATCGGTCTACTAATCTTGGACGTGATGCCTATATACATGGTCATTGCCTTGGATATCGTCATAATTATTTGCTCTTCTGTCAATTGCCCAACAATAATTTGTTTACCCACCGTATGCTATTTTCTCGAGAGAAGCCTCTAGTGAAATCTATGGCCCCCGGGTCTATCTCCTATCATATTAAAACCCAAAAATACTTCTCTGCACTTTTTCTTTATTTATTTTATTTTGTGTTTTTGCAAGATCTATTTATCAAATCTCATACAATTTAATCTATCTCAATACCGAGGAGGGATTGACCACCCCTCTTACGCGTTGGGTTGCAAGTATTTGTTATTTGTGTGCAGGTGTTGTTTACATAGTGTTGCTTGGTTCTCCTACTGGATTGATAACCTTGGTTTCATCACTAAGGGAAATACTTACCATTGTTGTGATCCATCATCCTCTCCTCTTTGGGGAATTACCAACGCAGATACAAGCAATCAATAGTAGACCACTATTTTCAAGGCGCCTTCGAGCTTGCGTGAATAAGAATGCCCTTTGATAGGCCACAGAGTATGCCGAAGTATATGAAACACGGTGCGAGGCAAGTACTCGAGGTCTTTGACAAAGAAGGCAGTTGGGCAATCAGCTTCAGCTGGTAATGTCTTCATCATTGTAAGCATTTCTATCATGTTTGGCTCTGGCTTGCGGAAGATGCTCTCCATGGCTCTGGCATAGGCTTCACAACCTAGTTCATAATCTTCACCGGGAGTGTGCAAGTTGTTGAGCTCAAGAAGCTCTCGAGCATGAGCCTTGTGATGTACATCACCTGTCATCCACTCAAGAACCCAATTGTTTGGATCCCTATTGTAGCGTGAGATGTGGAGCGTTGCAAAAAATAGGAGAATCAACTCCTCATTCCAATGTTCCTTGTCCATGACGAAGGGCAACAAACAACATCTTTGAAGCATTCTAGTGCTTGATCAAAGCAAGGCAAATCTGTCATGGCTTTATAGCTGAGCCTGAGCCTTTGGTGCGGATGAATTCTGTCTTGAATGTAAAGCATGCACATGTAGTAGCTTCTTTGAAGATGGCTCCAGAACCTATCTGAAGATATTTGCAGCTTTTCATAGGGATTCTTGGAGCGATCAAACAATGTGTTGTGCTCTCTGAAGCTTAAGATACTGAAGGTGCAATCAGTTGAAGCTGCACTGTGAAGCCTTGGCAGTCTAGGCATTGGCTTTTGGATCTGAGGCCTGTCGTTGATATTGAACTCATATTGTGGTCTATGCAGCTCAGGAGGTGTTAGATTTGGCCAGAGAACACGAACTTGTTGAGGGCTAGACTTGTCTTCAGCCAATATAGTGCCATCATTGACTTCTGGCTGAGCAATATTGTCAGCAACATTAGCTTCAAGGGAGGCATTTGCATTGGCTTTAGCCTCGGTGACTTCAGCCTCAGCAGTCACAGTAGTGGCAGTGGTGTCAGAACCTCGTTCTTGATTGTCTTCGGCTAATGCAGCCGGTATGTCTTCAGCTTGTTTAGCTTCAAGTTCTGATGTGGTGCTAGAGGGTATAGCTTCATGAGTGACCTCTTGTGCTGCAGAGGTTTCAGCATGCACTTCCTCTTCAGGAATGAAAGACATGGAGGAGGAGGGCCTTGGGTCTCTGCGAAGCATTCGGAATGAGGGTGACGCCTGCAAAGATGTGGTATCTTCCTCCATGGTTTCTGGTGGTGTCTGTGGTGACTCAAGAACGGGTGTGGCAGCTTGAGTTGTAGGAGTGGTGGGAATCACTTCATGCAGTGGTGAGTTGGGATGCTGCTCTTCCAAGAACACATCAGGAATGACTAGCGTCGGGGGATTGCCAATGCTGACTAGCTCACTGTTCCCATGAACAGGCAATGATACCGGTTCAGACTGGAGTTGAGGAAGAACTGCTACTTCTTGAGCTTGCGTTGGTTTTTCCCTTGAAGAGGAAAGGGTGATGAAACAAAGTAGAGATAAGTATTTCCCTCAGTTAAGAACCAAGGTATCAATCTAGTAGGAGGAACACACAAGTCTCCAATGATAGCACCTACACAAACAAACAAATACTTGCACCCAACGCGATAAAGGGGTTGTCAATCCCTTCACCGTTACTAGCAAGGATGAGATCTGATAGTGATAGATATAAAAGATAAGTAAAAGTGCAAAATAAGATAAAAGTAAATAAATGGGGGGGGGGGGGGGGGGGGGGGGGGGGGGGGGGGGGGGGGGGGGGGGGGGGGGGGGGGGGGGGGGGGGGGGGGGGGGGGGGGGGGGGGGGGGGGGGGGGGGGGGGGGGGGGGGGGGGGGGGGGGGGGGGGGGGGGGGGGGGGGGGGGGGGGGGGGGGGGGGGGGGGGGGGGGGGGGGGGGGGGGGGGGGGGGGGGGGGGGGGGGGGGGGGGGGGGGGGGGGGGGGGGGGGGGGGGGGGGGGGGGGGGGGGGGGGGGGGGGGGGGGGGGGGGGGGGGGGGGGGGGGGGGGGGGGGGGGGGGGGGGGGGGGGGGGGGAGTAACGCCTTAAGCAAGATGACATGATGTAGAGGGATAGATCCAATCAATATTAATAAACCCCATCTTTTTATCCTTAATGGCAACAATACAAATACGTGTCATGTCCCCTTCTGTCACTGGGATTGAGCACCGCAAGATTGAACCCATTACAAAGCACCTCTCTCGTTGCAAGAAAAATCAATCTAGTTGGCCAAACCAAATCAATAGATCAGAGAGAAATACAAAGCTATATAAATCATGCATAAAAGAGTTTAGAGAAGACTCAAATGATATTCATAGATAATCTGAACATAAACCCACAATTCATCAAATCTCAACAAACGCACCGCAAAAGAAGATTACATCGAATAGATCCCCAAGAACATCGAGGAGTACATTGTATTGAAGATCAAAGAGAGAGAAGAAGCCATATAGCTACTAGCTACGGACCCATAGGTCCTTGGTAAACTACTCACACATCATCAGAAGGGTAGCAAGGTTGATGTAGAAGCCCTCCGTGATCGAATCCCCCTCTGGCGGAGTGCCAAAAAAGGCCCCAAGATGGGATCTCACGAGAACAGAAGCTTGCGGTGGCGGAAAAGTATTTTTGGTGCGCCCTCCGGCCTTCGGGGAATATTTGGGTATTTATGGGGGGGGGGGGGGGGGGGGGGGGGGGGGGGGGGGGGGGGGGGGGGGGGGGGGGGGGGGGGGGGGGGGGGGGGGGGGGGGGGGGGGGGGGGGGGGGGGCCCAAAGCTTCCAGGGTATCTTGTGGTCCAAGAAAAATCCTCAAAAAGTTTCGTTTTGTTTGGACTCCGTTTGGTATTGATTTTCTGTAAAGGCAAAAACAAGGAAAAAACAGTAACTGGCACTGGGCACTAGGTTAATAGGTTAGTCCTAAAAAATGATAAAAATAGCATAATAATGCATATAAAACATCCAAGATGGATAATATAATAGCATGGAACATTCAAAAATTATTGATACGTTGGAGACGTATCAAGCAGCCCCAAGCTTAATTCCTGCTCATCCTTGAGTAGGTAAATGATAAAAACAGAATTTTTGATGTAGAATGCTACCTAACATGTTTATCATGTAATCTTTCTTTATGTGGCATGAATATTCAGATCCGTAAGATTCAAAACAAAAGTTTAATATTGACATAGAAACAATAATACTTCAAGCATACTAAAAAGCAATCATGTCTTTTCAAAATATCATGGCTAAAGAAAGTTATCCCTACAAAATCATATAGTCTTGTCATGCTCCATCTTCTTAACACAAAGTATTTATCATGCACAACCTCGATGACAAGCCAAGCGATTGATTCATACTTTTTAACACGCTTCAACTTTTTCAACTCTCACGCAATACATGAGCGTGAGCCATGGATATAGCACTATGGGTGTAATAGAATATGATGTTGGAGGTTGTGTGGAGAAGACAAAAAAGGAGAAAGTCTCACATTGACGAGGCTAATCAACGGGCTATGGAGATGCCCATCAATTGATATCAATGCAAGGAGTAGGGATTGCCATGCAACAGATGCACTAGAGCTATAAGTGTATTTATTGCTTGTATCAGTGTTGGTTTTTTCCTTGAAGAGGAAAGGGTGATGAAGCCCCCCCCCCCCCCCCCCCCCCCCCCCCCCCCCCCCCCCCCCCCCCCCCCCCCCCCCCCCCCCCCCCCCCCCCCCCCCCCCCCCCCCCCCCCCCCCCCCCCCCCCCCCCCCCCCCCCCCCCCCCCCCCCCCCCCCCCCCCCCCCCCCCCCCCCCCCCCCCCCCCCCCCCCCCCCCCCCCCCCCCCCCCCCCCCCCCCCCCCCCCCCCCCCCCCCCCCCCCCCCCCCCCCCCCCCCCCCCCCCCCCCCCCCCCCCCCCCCCCCCCCCCCCCCCCCCCCCCCCCCCCCCCCCCCCCCCCCCCCCCCCCCCCCCCCCCCCCCCCCCCCCCCCCCCCCCCCCCCCCCCCCCCCCCCCCCCCCCCCCCCCCCCCCCCCCCCCCCCCCCCCCCCCCCCCCCCCCCCCCCCCCCCCCCCCCCCCCCCCCCCCCCCCCCCCCCCCCCCCCCCCCCCCCCCCCCCCCCCCCCCCCCCCCCCCCCCCCCCCCCCCCCCCCCCCCCCCCCCCCCCCCCCCCCCCCCCCCCCCCCCCCCCCCCCCCCCCCCCCCCCCCCCCCCCCCCCCCCCCCCCCCCCCCCCCCCCCCCCCCCCCCCCCCCCCCCCCCCCCCCCCCCCCCCCCCCCCCCCCCCCCCCCCCCCCCCCCCCCCCCCCCCCCCCCCCCCCCCCCCCCCCCCCCCCCCCCCCCCCCCCCCCCCCCCCCCCCCCCCCCCCCCCCCCCCCCCCCCCCCCCCCCCCCCCCCCCCCCCCCCCCCCCCCCCCCCCCCCCCCCCCCCCCCCCCCCCCCCCCCCCCCCCCCCCCCCCCCCCCCCCCCCCCCCCCCCCCCCCCCCCCCCCCCCCCCCCCCCCCCCCCCCCCCCCCCCCCCCCCCCCCCCCCCCCCCCCCCCCCCCCCCCCCCCCCCCCCCCCCCCCCCCCCCCCCCCCCCCCCCCCCCCCCCCCCCCCCCCCCCCCCCCCCCCCCCCCCCCCCCCCCCCCCCCCCCCCCCCCCCCCCCCCCCCCCCCCCCCCCCCCCCCCCCCCCCCCCCCCCCCCCCCCCCCCCCCCCCCCCCCCCCCCCCCCCCCCCCCCCCCCCCCCCCCCCCCCCCCCCCCCCCCCCCCCCCCCCCCCCCCCCCCCCCCCCCCCCCCCCCCCCCCCCCCCCCCCCCCCCCCCCCCCCCCCCCCCCCCCCCCCCCCCCCCCCCCCCCCCCCCCCCCCCCCCCCCCCCCCCCCCCCCCCCCCCCCCCCCCCCCCCCCCCCCCCCCCCCCCCCCCCCCCCCCCCCCCCCCCCCCCCCCCCCCCCCCCCCCCCCCCCCCCCCCCCCCCCCCCCCCCCCCCCCCCCCCCCCCCCCCCCCCCCCCCCCCCCCCCCCCCCCCCCCCCCCCCCCCCCCCCCCCCCCCCCCCCCCCCCCCCCCCCCCCCCCCCCCCCCCCCCCCCCCCCCCCCCCCCCCCCCCCCCCCCCCCCCCCCCCCCCCCCCCCCCCCCCCCCCCCCCCCCCCCCCCCCCCCCCCCCCCCCCCCCCCCCCCCCCCCCCCCCCCCCCCCCCCCCCCCCCCCCCCCCCCCCCCCCCCCCCCCCCCCCCCCCCCCCCCCCCCCCCCCCCCCCCCCCCCCCCCCCCCCCCCCCCCCCCCCCCCCCCCCCCCCCCCCCCCCCCCCCCCCCCCCCCCCCCCCCCCCCCCCCCCCCCCCCCCCCCCCCCCCCCCCCCCCCCCCCCCCCCCCCCCCCCCCCCCCCCCCCCCCCCCCCCCCCCCCCCCCCCCCCCCCCCCCCCCCCCCCCCCCCCCCCCCCCCCCCCCCCCCCCCCCCCCCCCCCCCCCCCCCCCCCCCCCCCCCCCCCCCCCCCCCCCCCCCCCCCCCCCCCCCCCCCCCCCCCCCCCCCCCCCCCCCCCCCCCCCCCCCCCCCCCCCCCCCCCCCCCCCCCCCCCCCCCCCCCCCCCCCCCCCCCCCCCCCCCCCCCCCCCCCCCCCCCCCCCCCCCCCCCCCCCCCCCCCCCCCCCCCCCCCCCCCCCCCCCCCCCCCCCCCCCCCCCCCCCCCCCCCCCCCCCCCCCCCCCCCCCCCCCCCCCCCCCCCCCCCCCCCCCCCCCCCCCCCCCCCCCCCCCCCCCCCCCCCCCCCCCCCCCCCCCCCCCCCCCCCCCCCCCCCCCCCCCCCCCCCCCCCCCCCCCCCCCCCCCCCCCCCCCCCCCCCCCCCCCCCCCCCCCCCCCCCCCCCCCCCCCCCCCCCCCCCCCCCCCCCCCCCCCCCCCCCCCCCCCCCCCCCCCCCCCCCCCCCCCCCCCCCCCCCCCCCCCCCCCCCCCCCCCCCCCCCCCCCCCCCCCCCCCCCCCCCCCCCCCCCCCCCCCCCCCCCCCCCCCCCCCCCCCCCCCCCCCCCCCCCCCCCCCCCCCCCCCCCCCCCCCCCCCCCCCCCCCCCCCCCCCCCCCCCCCCCCCCCCCCCCCCCCCCCCCCCCCCCCCCCCCCCCCCCCCCCCCCCCCCCCCCCCCCCCCCCCCCCCCCCCCCCCCCCCCCCCCCCCCCCCCCCCCCCCCCCCCCCCCCCCCCCCCCCCCCCCCCCCCCCCCCCCCCCCCCCCCCCCCCCCTATAATTTTTTATTGTTCCATGCTGTTATATTATCATTCTTGGATGTTTTACATTCACTTTATAGCAACTTTATATCATTTTTTGGGACTAACCTATTGACATAGTGCCCAGTGCCAGTTGCTGTTTTTTGCTTGTTTTTTTACTTCGCAGAATATCTGTACCAAACGAAGTCCAAATGCCACGAAACTTTTTGGAGATTTTGTTTGGACCAGAAGACAACTTGGGAGCCAAGGAAGCACCAGAGGGGTGGCCCATGGGGCCCACAACCCACCAGGGCACGTCCAGATGGGTGGGGGGCCCACAGGAGTCCTTTCCACCGCCTCTCAGCTCTATAAATTTCGAGAAACCCTAGGGGAGTCAATGAAACACAATTCCAGCCGCCGCAAGTTCTAGAACCACGAGATCCAATCTAGAGCCCTATTCTGGCACCTTGCCGGAGGGGGACACGATCACGGAGGGGTTCATCATCCTCATTGGTGCTCCTCCGATGATGAATGAGTAGTTCACCACAGACCTACAGGTCCGTAGGCAGTAGCTAGATGACTTCTTCTCTCTTTTTGATTCTCAATACAATGTTCTCCTCGATGTTCTTGGAGATCTATTTGATGTAATGACTTTTTGCGGTGTGCTTGTTGGGATCCAATGAATTGTGAGTTTATGATCAGATCTATCCATTAATATTATTTGAGTGTTCTTTGATCTCTTATATGCATGATTATTATAGCCTCGTATTTTTTCTCCGAAACTTTGGTTTGGTTTGGCCAACTAGATTGATTTTTCTTGCAATGGGAAGAGGTGCTTTGTGATGGGTTCAATCTTGTAGTGTCCTCACCTAGTGATAGAAGGGTTAGCGAGGCACGCATGTATCGTTGCTATTAAGGATAAAAAGATGGGGTCTATTCCTACATGAATAGATCTTGTCTACATCATGGGGGGGGGGGGGGGGGGGGGGGGGGGGGGGGGGGGGGGGGGGGGGGGGGGGGGGGGGGGGGGGGGGGGGGGGGGGGGGGGGGGGGGGGGGGGGGGGGGGGGGGGGGGGGGGGGGGGGGGGGGGGGGGGGGGGGGGGGGGGGGGGGGGGGGGGGGGGGGGGGGGGGGGGGGGGGGGGGGGGGGGGGGGGGGGGGGGGGGGGGGGGGGGGGGGGGGGGGGGGGGGGGGGGGGGGGGGGGGGGGGGGGGGGGGGGGGGGGGGGGGGGGGGGGGGGGGGGGGGGGGGGGGGGGGGGGGGGGGGGGGGGGGGGGGGGGGGGGGGGGGGGGGGGGGGGGGGGGGGGGGGGGGGGGGGGGGGGGGGGGGGGGGGGGGGGGGGGGGGGGGGGGGGGGGGGGGGGGGGGGGGGGGGGGGGGGGGGGGGGGGGGGGGGGGGGGGGGGGGGGGGGGGGGGGGGGGGGGGGGGGGGGGGGGGGGGGGGGGGGGGGGGGGGGGGGGGGGGGGGGGGGGGGGGGGGGGGGGGGGGGGGGGGGGGGGGGGGGGGGGGGGGGGGGGGGGGGGGGGGGGGGGGGGGGGGGGGGGGGGGGGGGGGGGGGGGGGGGGGGGGGGGGGGGGGGGGGGGGGGGGGGGGGGGGGGGGGGGGGGGGGGGGGGGGGGGGGGGGGGGGGGGGGGGGGGGGGGGGGGGGGGGGGGGGGGGGGGGGGGGGGGGGGGGGGGGGGGGGGGGGGGGGGGGGGGGGGGGGGGGGGGGGGGGGGGGGGGGGGGGGGGGGGGGGGGGGGGGGGGGGGGGGGGGGGGGGGGGGGGGGGGGGGGGGGGGGGGGGGGGGGGGGGGGGGGGGGGGGGGGGGGGGGGGGGGGGGGGGGGGGGGGGGGGGGGGGGGGGGGGGGGGGGGGGGGGGGGGGGGGGGGGGGGGGGGGGGGGGGGGGGGGGGGGGGGGGGGGGGGGGGGGGGGGGGGGGGGGGGGGGGGGGGGGGGGGGGGGGGGGGGGGGGGGGGGGGGGGGGGGGGGGGGGGGGGGGGGGGGGGGGGGGGGGGGGGGGGGGGGGGGGGGGGGGGGGGGGGGGGGGGGGGGGGGGGGGGGGGGGGGGGGGGGGGGGGGGGGGGGGGGGGGGGGGGGGGGGGGGGGGGGGGGGGGGGGGGGGGGGGGGGGGGGGGGGGGGGGGGGGGGGGGGGGGGGGGGGGGGGGGGGGTTTTGTCAACAATCATCCAAAAAGGGAGAGATTGTTGGTGCAATATCTACCTACCTATGTCTTGGAGATTGTTGACAGAAACAGGTATGGACTGATTTGTTTGCTAGTGCATACAGAGAGAAATAGTCCATACAAAACCGAAGAGAATGTTGTCTCCGGTGCCAAGTTCGAGGAACTTCACCGAAGTATATCTGCGTTGCAGAGAAGGAAGAGCTACATTTGTTGAAGATATGTATGCGAGAAGATTGTTTTGAAGGAATTTACCCCTCGAAGGTTTTATGCTGAAGCAAAGCATTTGGTTCGGTACTATCGTCCGAAGAAATTGACTACGGCGAACAGAAGTCGAAGACAAATTGAAGACGTAGTATTCTTTTCATCTTTCTTCTTTGGTTCATTTCAGTCATAGGACCTCCGTACTATTAAGAGGGGTATAGGTTCTCGATGCTTAGATCTGTTATGATGCTTAGCCCAAAACCTATGAAAGATGCGAGAGAAATCTCTTTATGCTTCGAATGATTACCTGGCAGCAGTAGACGTTGTTCTTCGTGCTGCAGGAGATATCTTTCAGACTAAGGAGTTAGCATTACTTGCTCCTCAAGTAATGTTATCGTTGGGGGGGGGGGGGGGGGGGGGGGGGGGGGGGGGGGGGGGGGGGGGGGGGGGGGGGGGGGGGGGGGGGGGGGGGGGGGGGGGGGGGGGGGGGGGGGGGGGGGGGGGGGGGGGGGGGGGGGGGGGGGGGGGGGGGGGGGGGGGGGGGGGGGGGGGGGGGGGGGGGGGGGGGGGGGGGGGGGGGGGGGGGGGGGGGGGGGGGGGGGGGGGGGGGGGGGGGGGGGGGGGGGGGGGGGGGGGGGGGGGGGGGGGGGGGGGGGGGGGGGGGGGGGGGGGGGGGGGGGGGGGGGGGGGGGGGGGGGGGGGGGGGGGGGGGGGGGGGGGGGGGGGGGGGGGGGGGGGGGGGGGGGGGGGGGGGGGGGGGGGGGGGGGGGGGGGGGGGGGGGGGGGGGGGGGGGGGGGGGGGGGGGGGGGGGGGGGGGGGGGGGGGGGGGGGGGGGGGGGGGGGGGGGGGGGGGGGGGGGGGGGGGGGGGGGGGGGGGGGGGGGGGGGGGGGGGGGGGGGGGGGGGGGGGGGGGGGGGGGGGGGGGGGGGGGGGGGGGGGGGGGGGGGGGGGGGGGGGGGGGGGGGGGGGGGGGGGGGGGGGGGGGGGGGGGGGGGGGGGGGGGGGGGGGGGGGGGGGTCTCTCTGTCGCCATCGACCACCACATGCTCGATCTACTTTACTACAATTCTTTCAGCAGTTTACATTCATGCTATGTGTCGATAGTTTATCTGATCATTATCATCTGTTGTATTTCCATTTCGCATCGTTCCATTCTGTTGACAACCTCGGATATCATTGTGTTCATTCTATTTCATTCTCATCACTTGTTTTCATTCGTCACTGTTATATTCCTCGGTTCATCTGTGATATCTTATAAGTTTTTATTTATCTGTGTGTATCATGTTGTGTCTCATTCTACTGCATCTGTTTGCATGTTGCATTACTCTCATCGTAGTTAAACCTGTGATTTCCCAAGCTCATACTATTATCACCTCTTTCATCAAGGAATATGCTTCTGAAGATGAATATTGATTTAGTTCATTTTCCTCTTTCCATTATTCCGCTGCTGTGATTGGGATCGGTTTCAAAACATTCAAAAGATTTTTTGAATCTTCCATTCACCCCCCTCTGGTCGATATACTCTCGGTCCTAACAAGACCTCCATGGGCCCCACCACCCATCAGGGTGCGCCAGGGGCCTCTGGCGCGCCCAGGTGGGTGGTGGGCCCTGTGGGCCTCCCCTCTGGTGCTTCCTTGGCTCCCAAGTTGTCTTCTGGTCCAAAAAAATCTCCAAAAAGTTTCATGGCATTTGGACTTCGTTTGGTACTTATATTTTGCGAAGTAAAAAACAAGCAACAAACAGCAACTGGCACTGGGCACTATGTCAATAGGTTAGTCCCAAAAAATGAT
>JAAAWM010010760.1:0-50548 GCA_036873465.1 Thinopyrum obtusiflorum | reverse complement strand
CGGCAGTGAGGAAGAGTAGTACATGGTAGGTCGCCACCGCTCTGGTCCCAGGAAGGCCACCGCTCCTCCACTTAGTCGACGCCAAGCTTGGTGGGATAAAAATCGGTGGCTGATTAGCCACTTGACGGTGACTTGGAGGCGGAAATCTTCATAACCTTGTGCTCCGGAGGAGGAGGTTATCGAGGCGGATAAGGAGGAGGCAAAGGCAATGGCCGGCTTTCTCGGGTTCATGGCCGGACATGGTGGTCGGGGCCCGGCGATCGTTTAGATTAGGTTTACAGTAGGTTTTAGTACGGTTTGTGCGAAATATGTAATGAATTTCATCCAGTTTATAGGAAATGTTCTCGAAATGTAATGAATTTCATCCGGTCAATTTGAAATTTGCTTTGTTTGCACGAATTTCGTCCGGTTAGTTCATAAAGTTGTCGAAAGGTATGCGGGCAGCATTGGATGGCATCCATCAGTGTCCTCGGACTGATGCCGGTGTAAATTTGAGGGCCAGCGCTGGAGATGCCCTAACTATCATGCTATAATCGCTAACAGTGCTCCATTATTTCGCAGGGAACAGTTATCCCTCGATCAAAATCAGATCCGCCGTGTTTCGCACTCCTCCCACGTAAGAGTGTAGACTCTTGCTTACATAAAAATGGAGCAAGTGGACGGCACTGTAGCACGTCATATCACTCAAACTAGCCTGCCTAACGCGCGGGAAAGCACCGCCCTCGTCATTTTGTTCTGGATTTCTATCAATCGATCGCACGAAAATGTTACGCTTTGCAAGTTCAAAAGGAAAAGGCGGCACACTTACAACTCGTACGCGTCGCGTTCACGTCGCACCCCCGACAGTCCGGCTCGCACACCGCTCACCAGAGGGGACACGCATTGTCTTGCATTTTCACTGACATGTGGGACTGCAATTGAATAAACCATCGATAGCCGAAATCTAATCGCTCGGTGGGCGTCGGCTGAGAGGAGAGAGACGGGGAGGGAGAAGAGATCGCCCACCCGCCGTGCATGAACTCCAAGAAATATGTGGTGATAATGTGAGGTGGGCCATGCGGGAGTCCGCAGGGGGGGGGGGGGGGGGGGGGGGGGGGGGGGGGGGGGGGGGGGGGGGGGGGGGGGGGGGGGGGGGGGGGGGGGGGGGGGGGGGGGGGGGGGGGGGGGGGGGGGGGGGGGGGGGGGGGGGGGGGGGGGGGGGGGGGGGGGGGGGGGGGGGGGGGGGGGGGGGGGGGGGGGGGGGGGGGGGGGGGGGGGGGGGGGGGGGGGGGGGGGGGGGGGGGGGGGGGGGGGGGGGGGGGGGGGGGGGGGGGGGGGGGGGGGGGGGGGGGGGGGGGGGGGGGGGGGGGGGGGGGGGGGGGGGGGGGGGGGGGGGGGGGGGGGGGGGGGGGGGGGGGGGGGGGGGGGGGGGGGGGGGGGGGGGGGGGGGGGGGGGGGGGGGGGGGGGGGGGGGGGGGGGGGGGGGGGGGGGGGGGGGGGGGGGGGGGGGGGGGGGGGGGGGGGGGGGGGGGGGGGGGGGGGGGGGGGGGGGGGGGGGGGGGGGGGGGGGGGGGGGGGGGGGGGGGGGGGGGGGGGGGGGGGGGGGGGGGGGGGGGGGGGGGGGGGGGGGGGGGGGGGGGGGGGGGGGGGGGGGGGGGGGGGGGGGGGGGGGGGGGGGGGGGGGGGGGGGGGGGGGGGGGGGGGGGGGGGGGGGGGGGGGGGGGGGGGGGGGGGGGGGGGGGGGGGGGGGGGGGGGGGGGGGGGGGGGGGGGGGGGGGGGGGGGGGGGGGGGGGGGGGGGGGGGGGGGGGGGGGGGGGGGGGGGGGGGGGGGGGGGGGGGGGGGGGGGGGGGGGGGGGGGGGGGGGGGGGGGGGGGGGGGGGGGGGGGGGGGGGGGGGGGGGGGGGGGGGGGGGGGGGGGGGGGGGGGGGGGGGGGGGGGGGGGGGGGGGGGGGGGGGGGGGGGGGGGGGGGGGGGGGGGGGGGGGGGGGGGGGGGGGGGGGGGGGGGGGGGGGGGGGGGGGGGGGGGGGGGGGGGGGGGGGGGGGGGGGGGGGGGGGGGGGGGGGGGGGGGGGGGGGGGGGGGGGGGGGGGGGGGGGGGGGGGGGGGGGGGGGGGGGGGGGGGGGGGGGGGGGGGGGGGGGGGGGGGGGGGGGGGGGGGGGGGGGGGGGGGGGGGGGGGGGGGGGGGGGGGGGGGGGGGGGGGGGGGGGGGGGGGGGGGGGGGGGGGGGGGGGGGGGGGGGGGGGGGGGGGGGGGGGGGGGGGGGGGGGGGGGGGGGGGGGGGGGGGGGGGGGGGGGGGGGGGGGGGGGGGGGGGGGGGGGGGGGGGGGGGGGGGGGGGGGGGGGGGGGGGGGGGGGGGGGGGGGGGGGGGGGGGGGGGGGGGGGGGGGGGGGGGGGGGGGGGGGGGGGGGGGGGGGGGGGGGGGGGGGGGGGGGGGGGGGGGGGGGGGGGGGGGGGGGGGGGGGGGGGGGGGGGGGGGGGGGGGGGGGGGGGGGGGGGGGGGGGGGGGGGGGGGGGGGGGGGGGGGGGGGGGGGGGGGGGGGGGGGGGGGGGGGGGGGGGGGGGGGGGGGGGGGGGGGGGGGGGGGGGGGGGGGGGGGGGGGGGGGGGGGGGGGGGGGGGGGGGGGGGGGGGGGGGGGGGGGGGGGGGGGGGGGGGGGGGGGGGGGGGGGGGGGGGGGGGGGGGGGGGGGGGGGGGGGGGGGGGGGGGGGGGGGGGGGGGGGGGGGGGGGGGGGGGGGGGGGGGGGGGGGGGGGGGGGGGGGGGGGGGGGGGGGGGGGGGGGGGGGGGGGGGGGGGGGGGGGGGGGGGGGGGGGGGGGGGGGGGGGGGGGGGGGGGGGGGGGGGGGGGGGGGGGGGGGGGGGGGGGGGGGGGGGGGGGGGGGGGGGGGGGGGGGGGGGGGGGGGGGGGGGGGGGGGGGGGGGGGGGGGGGGGGGGGGGGGGGGGGGGGGGGGGGGGGGGGGGGGGGGGGGGGGGGGGGGGGGGGGGGGGGGGGGGGGGGGGGGGGGGGGGGGGGGGGGGGGGGGGGGGGGGGGGGGGGGGGGGGGGGGGGGGGGGGGGGGGGGGGGGGGGGGGGGGGGGGGGGGGGGGGGGGGGGGGGGGGGGGGGGGGGGGGGGGGGGGGGGGGGGGGGGGGGGGGGGGGGGGGGGGGGGGGGGGGGGGGGGGGGGGGGGGGGGGGGGGGGGGGGGGGGGGGGGGGGGGGGGGGGGGGGGGGGGGGGGGGGGGGGGGGGGGGGGGGGGGGGGGGGGGGGGGGGGGGGGGGGGGGGGGGGGGGGGGGGGGGGGGGGGGGGGGGGGGGGGGGGGGGGGGGGGGGGGGGGGGGGGGGGGGGGGGGGGGGGGGGGGGGGGGGGGGGGGGGGGGGGGGGGGGGGGGGGGGGGGGGGGGGGGGGGGGGGGGGGGGGGGGGGGGGGGGGGGGGGGGGGGGGGGGGGGGGGGGGGGGGGGGGGGGGGGGGGGGGGGGGGGGGGGGGGGGGGGGGGGGGGGGGGGGGGGGGGGGGGGGGGGGGGGGGGGGGGGGGGGGGGGGGGGGGGGGGGGGGGGGGGGGGGGGGGGGGGGGGGGGGGGGGGGGGGGGGGGGGGGGGGGGGGGGGGGGGGGGGGGGGGGGGGGGGGGGGGGGGGGGGGGGGGGGGGGGGGGGGGGGGGGGGGGGGGGGGGGGGGGGGGGGGGGGGGGGGGGGGGGGGGGGGGGGGGGGGGGGGGGGGGGGGGGGGGGGGGGGGGGGGGGGGGGGGGGGGGGGGGGGGGGGGGGGGGGGGGGGGGGGGGGGGGGGGGGGGGGGGGGGGGGGGGGGGGGGGGGGGGGGGGGGGGGGGGGGGGGGGGGGGGGGGGGGGGGGGGGGGGGGGGGGGGGGGGGGGGGGGGGGGGGGGGGGGGGGGGGGGGGGGGGGGGGGGGGGGGGGGGGGGGGGGGGGGGGGGGGGGGGGGGGGGGGGGGGGGGGGGGGGGGGGGGGGGGGGGGGGGGGGGGGGGGGGGGGGGGGGGGGGGGGGGGGGGGGGGGGGGGGGGGGGGGGGGGGGGGGGGGGGGGGGGGGGGGGGGGGGGGGGGGGGGGGGGGGGGGGGGGGGGGGGGGGGGGGGGGGGGGGGGGGGGGGGGGGGGGGGGGGGGGGGGGGGGGGGGGGGGGGGGGGGGGGGGGGGGGGGGGGGGGGGGGGGGGGGGGGGGGGGGGGGGGGGGGGGGGGGGGGGGGGGGGGGGGGGGGGGGGGGGGGGGGGGGGGGGGGGGGGGGGGGGGGGGGGGGGGGGGGGGGGGGGGGGGGGGGGGGGGGGGGGGGGGGGGGGGGGGGGGGGGGGGGGGGGGGGGGGGGGGGGGGGGGGGGGGGGGGGGGGGGGGGGGGGGGGGGGGGGGGGGGGGGGGGGGGGGGGGGGGGGGGGGGGGGGGGGGGGGGGGGGGGGGGGGGGGGGGGGGGGGGGGGGGGGGGTCCGCTACTCCCTCACCCTCCTCGCCTCTCTGTCAAACCGCCTACGCGAAAACTGCCGTGCGTACTGCCCGGGAAAAGCCCCGCCCTCAACTTTTAACTACGCGAAAATAGTTCGAGCTTGTTCGTTCTATATAAATACTAGTACTGTATGTTTATTCACCCGTGGGGTTGTTCAATGAATGGAGGGCCGGGGAGCACAAGTGAATAATACTACTACTAGTAGTAGTAAGTAGGAGTCGAACAGGTAGTCACCTTAAATAGAGAGTTTCTTTTCTTTAATGCCACGTACACAAATTGAAACGCTTGTTGTGGAGAGAAAAAGATAATCACTCCACTATATATGTACGCAGGGGCCTGAGCGCTTGCTTTAATAGGGTTGCTCTCTTCATTCTCTCATCCTCTCCAGATATAAACAAGACAGCGGTAGCGACATTTTCTCTCTGCTCACCGCTGGTCACAGATCCGGCCGGATCCCTTCGGCTGGTGTGTGTAGAGGACTAGGTGCATCGTTCACGCGGTCATCGCCGGCGAGGGAGGAAACCCACAGCTGTCGGAGGGGCCCGATCCTCTGCCCGTGCTGTTCTCTCCGACACAGCGCTGGCTCGGGAGGTCCTCCGACCCTTCTTCCTCCCTGCCGTATTGTCCGCAGATCCGACCTGCCGCCGCCGACATCCCGATGACCCTCAGGTATAAGTTCTTCGAAAGCGGCCTTGCTCTACTGCCCCAGCTCCCCACGTGTCTGCATGTGCATCTTTTTCTACTCCCATCAGCTCTTCCAAAGCCACCTAATTTTTTAGTATTATTAGAGGTAAAGCTACTTCATGCATTCGAATCTAGGGCTTTGTTCAAACAATGAAGAAAGGGGGGGAAGTTGTAGCATGAATCTAGGACTTGATTCAAAGAGGAAATAATATGGTGAAAGTAGTAGAGACCGGATACCCAACCGGTCTCTTGGTTGAAAAGGGAAATAATGGGAAAACGCAGTACAAACTGGATAAGGAACAGATCTATTATTGGTTGAAAAAGGGATAGAAAGTGGCGGCTGGTGGACAAGTCAACAGAGTATGTCCATGATTAGATTTGTTGCCCTCACATAGTAAAAGGTCTCCAGGATTAGAATTGCTGCCCTCACATAGTAAAAGGTCTCAGGATTAGATTTGCTGCCCTCACATAGTAAAAGGTCTCCAGGATTAGATTTGCTGCCCTCACATAGTAAAAGGTCTCCAGGATTAGATTTGCTACCCTCACATAGTACAAGGTCTCCAGGATTAGGTTTGCTGCCCTCACATAGTAAAAGGTCTCCAAGATTAGATTTGCTGCCCTCACATAGCATGAACAAACTCGGCATCACCACTTTATGCCTCCTTGTAGGTACATTGTGCTGATGCGTCCACTGTCGCATGTCCTTATACCAACCTTTTGTTGTTGTTAATGTAAGGGCGCATGTAAAATGAAGCGATCACACTGTTACCTTAGGGACATGTCTAACCAGTGTTATTGTTAATCTAATGCCTCCAGTGATAAGATGCAATTAAACTGTGTTACAAATGGCACTCCTGCTGTTTTCCCCAGTATGATAAGTAAGTTGCTCCTTTACGCTGCTGAGTGTCCTGGTGTCCCCACGGTCCCATGCCCTTAAACCAACTCTTTAGCTGCTGTTGATTTACTGTATCTGGTAAACAAGCAATGCCACCATTAAAGTAATCATTTGAGGAATCTCATTGCTGATCGTAATGCTTCTGGTAACATGAAGCATTGCTAACGTTTTAAAATTTCTACTGTCCTTGCGTGATTGCCATGAACATAATTAAGATGCTTCTTTTCATTTCGTATATGTTTCGTATATTCTTATTGACCAGCAACTGTTTACTTTCTATCTTTTGTGCAGATAGGGATATCCATTTCACCTTGTTGCTATTGTGACCTTTTGGTGAACTGCACAAAACACTTTTTTTTGGAATGAGTGTCTTGTGCAATTTAACTAAAATGTCACGTGGGCAACATCTCTCAAATTTGGTGGAACTACACAAAATGGTGATTGGAGTTTCCAAAATCTCCGTCAAGTTCTGCTGGTAATCTCATGCAACATTTTATTAGCCTTTGCAAGATGAGCCATCACTGTCACCACAATGGCACTTTATTTTAGTGGAACTGCACAAAAGGATAAGAAAATTATAGTTGCACCTTACATGAGCCGGGCAGCCAACCTTAATGTTCCTCAATTTTAGTGCAACTACTAAAGAAGAACCTGCCAGCTCACGAGAGCAAGTACTTCTTGCTAGCTGAATGATGCAATCTTTGCTGGGGGGGGGGGGGGGGGGGGGGGGGGGGGGGGGGGGGGGGGGGGGGGGGGGGGGGGGGGGGGGGGGGGGGGGGGGGGGGGGGGGGGGGGGGGGGGGGGGGGGGGGGGGGGGGGGGGGGGGGGGGGGGGGGGGGGGGGGGGGGGGGGGGGGGGGGGGGGGGGGGGGGGGGGGGGGGGGGGGGGGGGGGGGGGGGGGGGGGGGGGGGGGGGGGGGGGGGGGGGGGGGGGGGGGGGGGGGGGGGGGGGGGGGGGGGGGGGGGGGGGGGGGGGGGGGGGGGGGGGGGGGGGGGGGGGGGGGGGGGGGGGGGGGGGGGGGGGGGGGGGGGGGGGGGGGGGGGGGGGGGGGGGGGGGGGGGGGGGGGGGGGGGGGGGGGGGGGGGGGGGGGGGGGGGGGGGGGGGGGTGTTGGTTCTGAATCTTGCAAGCTGGGAAACACGGCATGATGATGCAGAGGACAACAACCATAACAAATAGTTCAAACTTGGTAGTATTATCTTTGTGAAAGTGTGACAAATGTGTTGATCGTGTGCGTCCTGAGAATAATAATTCTAATTGTTGTGCATGTTGATCCTGTGGCACTGATAGAATGAGCCAATGCATTGCTTGTTTTAAGTATAAATTTCTATTAAAGCTAATTAAATTTAAGTAAAGTGACCACTAACTCCTGTTATTACAGTACCAATACAGACCCGCTCGTGAACCGACGTGTGGCCGGAGTAGGTTTCTTAATGGAGGCGTTTGAATGCGTCGAGGGTGCATCTTCTGCCGGGCGTGCAGCGGACGAGGGAGGGGTAGTAATTGTTGTCGCCTGTACACACTCAGTTTACTGTTGAATCCAGTTCCCCAAGAGCTGAAAAACGAACTGCTGCCGCCGCCTACATAATCGTTCACTTGAAGAGACTCCAATGGCGATCCGAGGGGTGAGCCTGCTGGATATGGACTTCAGCAAGGAGTTCCCATTTGAGTTCGCCGTTCAGTCCTATGGCTGCACCAAGTTGAATGTGATGTACACCAATGATCCGGACTCGGTGAAGCTCTGCCTCGCCGAGTTCAAGCAGTACCTACAGGACGAGAAAGCACAAGGTTGCAGGACTCGACCTTGTGCCCATCCATTCGTCTCCTGACAGGGACCAGCGGATCGCCGTCGCCCAGGTATGTGTGTGGGACGAGGTTCTCATCTACCACTTCTGTAGGGCCATCAGAGGTTCTGGAGCATTCGCCCATTTCATCGGCAGAGCCGACTGCACCTTCGCTACGGTGGAGAGAAGGAAGAACGTGACGATTCGGCCATCTGGTGCAACAAGCTTGTCGACATTTAGAAGCAATACAAGATCATCAGCAATGGGCAGGAGAAGGACTCCATGGTTGACCTCGCCGAGACCATCATCGACCCCTGATACGCCAACATGAAAGAAGACAACGATACGAAGGACCTGAACACGTGGGAGGTACCTCTGAATCTAGCCTACATAACCTACACGGCCAAGGATGCATACGCATGCTACGACATGTACAGGCAGATCTTGGACATGAGGGCGTGTCTGCTTCCCATAACCGACGAGTACACGGACAGCCGCAGCGTCATGATCAAGCATGCCAGGAAGGTCTAGATGTTGTACTTTATCTGTTTATAAGCACATTTATCATCTGAGTGTTTCATGCATTAGCCTATGTGTCGTAATTATCTGTTTTGTCCGAAATATTTCTTTTAAGAACCCAATAACCTGTTTGCTTTTTTTAGTGGCTATTTGCTTATGTATGTAACTAGTTCACTTGTCCGTTAAAAAAAACTAGTTCACTCGGCTGCCGTGCTTTGAATCTCCTTCCTCCCAACATATTCCCCCCCTCAGGTGGACCCAGCAGGTCTCGTACACAGACATATGGGACCAACCACCTATCCATTTATATTTCTTTATTTTGTTCAATCTTTCGTCCTCTTCCTATACAGCGGCTGGCCATCATAGCCTATGGCGTTGGCCAGGCCATCCCTCTACTACCACACATTGTCCAGCGGCGGCAGCTCCACCGGCCCACCCTGCACCCGAACAAGTCAACCCTCGTACTCCCCTCCGCCTGCGTCTTCCCCCGCTCCGGTTCGTTCGGTCCGAGGTCTCGACGTCGTCCTCCGCCTTGGTGCTCTAGCCGCGGCGCCGCCGTCTGTCGTTCCCAACATGGTCAGCAAAACAAGAGGAATCGGGAGACAACTGTTCGTCGAGAGGCTGACAGTCCCGGGCCCACCAGGTCCATGGCCTAGGTTTTGTTGTTTAACATGGGCAGCCCACGACATGTTTCAACATTTTTTGGATCCAGCAGGTATCAAGCGGCCTCTGGGCCTCCCAACCTAGCTTGTCTATAACATCAGCAGCCCAAGTTATGTTTGTTTTTTCAAGACGACGCACAACTCAGTTCTGTTTTTCGTTTTCATTAATCCTATATCTGAATTTTCTCCCACTTTCTTTTTCGATGTAAACTGAGTTTTCTCCTAGTACTTTTCCCTAGAACCAACTCAACTGTCCCACGTCTAGCCTAAAAAAATAATAATACCCCATGTACTATTAACTCATCAAATTTAAATGATATTTTATTTCGTAAGTTGAAAGTTCTTACAAAATAATAATAATAGTTGTTTATATATAACTTGGCAAGTTAACTCCTAGTGATTGCATACATAAGCTTGCAAAGATTTTACTGACCAATGCAGTAATAGACGTGCAATCATGTGTTTATGTTTTTATAACATTTCTCCGTCTAGCCCAACATGATATTTTCACCTAGCCCTGCAAGTCTGCGGATTTCAAGAAAAATGCAAATGGGCTTTAAATTCTACCATATATATAAACGGGCTGCATAGATGCTACATCATTGTTTCACCCAGCCCACCAAATGGACTAAAAAAACAAATGGACTAGCTGACATGTGGGCCAGTTGGTCGAAGCCTAAGAAGGCGTTGGATTTACATCCAACGGCCGGCATTCTTCTTCAATCTCTCATCTTCTTCCCCCAGCGCTGCCGGGACCGCCTGCTCCAGCCTTCGGCGTCCAGCGGCGTTGTTTTGCGCTCCTCAGCGAAATGCTACCCCGCCGACGGCCAGGCCATCCCTCCACTCCGCACCTCCTGTTATTCTCTGTCGAGTGTAGGCCCACCCCGCACCCGAACCAGTCAAGTTTCCCACTCCTCTCCATCTGTGACTCCACTGCCGCGTCTTCCCCATCTCCGGGTCGTTCCAGTCTGGGGCCTCGCCGTCGTCCACCACCTCGGTGCGCTCGGCGCGGCATGGTCAACATACGAGAGTCATCGGAAGAGGACTGTACGTGGAGAGCCTGACGGCTGAGACCCATAAGGTCCATGGTCGCACGCAAGGAAAGTTCCTCCTTATTACGCACTGTACATGGACTGTACGTGGGAAGGGCTTCTATATTTCGCGAAAAAAATGTTCCCCCCGCTGACAGGTCAGACCCACCAGCTATATCTTCGCACGCAAGGAAGTGCCTCCTTATTACGCACAAAAAATGAATACCCCCTGCTAGCTGGGACCCACCATAGTGGGTGGCTGACTTGTGGGCCTACTAAGTTGACGGGGACAGAGGGCTTTGTCAACTTAGTCAATATGAATGATTCTAGCTCCAGTGACCGTACGATGTCCATCCAACGGCCATAGTGCTTCTTCAACCTCTGGTCTTCTTGCTCCAGCCGCCCAAACCAGCGCCGGTCGTGTCGCGTGCTCCTGCCTCTCGTGGCCGGCTGTGATGCCGCGGAGGCCTCACCGCCCCCTACTACTCCCACCGCTGGCCAGGGCATCCCTCTACTCACCCACACCCCCTGTTATTTTGCGGCGACGGCAGCCTCACGCCGCAGCCGAACCAGTGAACCCTCGTACTCCTCTCCGCGTGGGCATCCACTGCCGCGTCTTCCCCGGCTCCGCGTCGTCCCCTTCCTAGGCCTCGCCGGCGTCCACTGCCTTGGTGCTCTCGGCGCGGCGTGGTCAATGTGGTCAACGACCGACTTCCATCGGAAGAGTACTGTACGTGGAGAGGCTGACAGCTGGGTCCACGGCCACAGCTGGGTCCACGGCCACAGCCCAGTTTTTTTGTGATTTGCCAAGTAAGTCGTTTTGTCAGGCCTGTTGGGCTGCAAATCTTTCAAGACGAGGAGAGCTTCATTCGGCTGGCCGAGAAAGTGGCCTATCAGTAATGAGAAATGGGCTGTACATTTTTAAAACACATCAAACCGGCAATTAGTTTCAAATTTCTTTTTTTCATTTCGAGATTTTAAATTGCATTGATTTTTATGCGTGGACAATTTGTTGGATTTTATATTGATATACATTTATTTTTAAAATTAGTTTGAATGTGACTCGAAATTTCGGGATTAAAAACAGTTCGGGCCGCACCGAAATATGCAAAATTTCGTATAATTTTTTAACCGTGGCCACAATATGGGCTGTAATGCTAACAAAAAGAATATGGGCTCCAAAAAAACCCTTAAGAATTAGCAAATGGGCTGTAAATTATTAGAAATAATGGCAGATGGGTTGTATGCTATTTTCCACAGATTTGAGGCTTTCCTAAAAAAAAGGTTGACGCACAAGCAGTGACTGTTGGATTTCCATCCAACGGCCGTCGTGCTTCTTCAATCTCTGCTCTTCCTGCTCCAGCCGCTCAAACAAGCGCCGGCGGGACTACCTGCTCCCTCCTCCCCGCGGCCGGCTGTGCTGCCGCGCAGGCCTCACTGCCCCACCGTACTCCCATCGCTGGCCTAGCCATCCCTCTACTCACCCACACCTGCTGTTATTCTCCGGCGACGGCAGACGAACCAGTAAACCCTCGTATAGTCGTACTCCCCTCCGCGTGGGAAACAACTGCCGAGTCTTCCCTGCCTCCGTGTCGTTCCCTTCCTAGGCCTCGCCGTCGTCCACCGCCCTGGTGCTCTCGGCGCGGCCTGGTTAACGTGGTCAACGACCGATATGCATCTGAAGTGGACTGTACGTGGAGAGGCTGACAGCTGGGTCCACGGCCGCACGCAAGGAAATGCCTCCTTATTATGCGCAAAATAATGATTCCTCCACCTGACATCTGGGACCCACTGAAAGGGCCTCTGTATTTCATGAAAAAAATGTTACCGCCGCTGACAGCTTGGACCCACCAGCTATATCTTCGCACGCAAGGAAGTGCCTCCTTATTACGCACAAAAAAATGAATACTCCCCCTGCTAGCTGGGACCTAGTATAGTGGCAGGCTGACTTGTGGGCCTACTAAGTTGACGGGGATGGAGGGCTTTGTCAACTTAGTCAATATGCACGATTCTAGCTCCAGTGACCGTACGATGTCCATCCAACGGCCGTAGTGCTTCTTCAACCTCAGGTCTTCTTGCTCCAGCCGCCCAAACCAGCGCCGGTCGTGCCTCGTGCTCCTGCCTCCCGTGGCCGGCTGCGATGCGGTGGAGGCCACACCGCCCCCTACTACTCCCACCGCTGGCCAGGCCATCCCTCTACTCACCCACACCCCCTGTTATTCTGCGGCGACGGCAGCCTCACACCGCAGCGAACCAGTGAACCCTCATACTCCACTACGCGTGGGCATCCACTGCCGCGTCTTCCCGGCTCCGCGTCATCCCCTTCCTAGGCCTCGCCGTTGTCCACCGCCCTGGTGCTCTCGGTGCGGCGTGGTCAACGTGGTCAAGGAACGGCTTCCATCGGACGTGGACTGTACGTGGAGAGGATGACAGGTGGGTCCACGGCCGCAGTAAGGAAGTGCCTCCTTATTACGCGCAAAAATATCCCTCAAAAAAAAATATTACGCGCAAAATAATTATTCCTCCACCTGACAGCGGGGACCCACCGGACGGGCCACCGTATTTCGCGAAAAAAACATTTCCCCCTGACTGCTGGGACCCACCAGCTACATCTTCGCACGCAAGGAAGTGCGTCCGGGCGAAAAAAAATGATTCGCCCCCCTGACTGCTGGGACCCACCAGCTACATCTTCGCACGCAAGGAAGTGCCTGATAGTCGGGACCCACCTGGTCGAAGCGTACATAGCGTTGTCATTCTGGTCGCGAACATGTACGTACATACTGGTCGATGTAGAGGCGCGCACGTGTCGTAGTTGAGGCGCGCACGTAGCATGTACACGTACGTACAACGGCCAAGGTGCAAGAAAGTAAATACGGCCACATACGTACATACGGGCGGGGTCTCGAACGCCTACTCACGTGTACGTACGGCCAGGGCTCGTGTACATGGCTGGGTTGGAACGGAGAAACAACGTTGTCGTCGTGTTCATGGGGAGCCAACCGGCTGGGTCGGAACGGATTGCGTCGTCGTGTTCATCGGGAGGGCTTGGACGGAACAGCCGATGGAAATGAGGCCTGGCGTACTGCAGAACGGAGGAAACGGCCTTGTGTTCAACCGGCCACGGTCGAAACGGGATCCTGTTCATCGGGAGGGGTCTGGCGTACCGCAAAACGGAGGAAACGGACCTCCTACAGTCGAAACGGGGGTCCTGTTGATCGGGAGGGGTGTGGTGTACCGCAAAACGGAGGAAATGGACTTGTGTTGGAGCGCTACGGTTGAAACGGGGGTCCTGTTCATCGGGAGGGGTGTGGCGTACCGCAAAACGGGACTCCACGGGATACTGTTCATCTCCACCGTCGACCCCCTCCAGCCTCCACGGCTACTGTTCATCCGCCGTCGACCTCCTCCTGCCTTCACCTGCGACTGTTCATCCACGGGCTCCTGTTCATCCTGCCTCCACCGCGCGCTACTCCACCGGCTACTGTTCAACCAGCCCTCTCCACGGGCTCCTGTTCAACCACCCCTCCACGGGCCACTGTTCATCCAGCCCTCCACCATCTACTATTCATCCAGCCCTCCACGGGGTGGTCCTGTTCATCCTGCCCTCCACGGGGTCCTGTTCATCCAGCCCCAACCGGCTCGATCGATCGGGGTCCTGTTTATCCAGAGGCAACACCACGGGGTCCTGTTCATCCACCCCCACCGGGAACTGTTCATCCAAACCCCCCCAGCAACGCTCACTGTTCATCCAGAGGCAGCATCGATCGGCTTCAGTTAGCAGCAGTAGCGAAGGAATCGCTCGATCGGGTTCAGTTAACAGCCATCGATCGATCGCTCGGGTTCAGTAACGCGTAGCCTGCAGTGCAATCGCTCGGGTTCAGTTAGAGCCCAACGCCTCGCTCGGGTTCAGTTAGAGCCCAACGCCTCGCACCCACGCGCGTGCGTGTACGAGAGAAACGCGCATCGATTGGCCCCGACCACCCACCGTAACCGGGAACCCCCCGATATTTTCCTCGCCCTCGCTTCTACCACGGTTTTTTCTGTCATGGACGGCCCAAAGAATGTCATGCAGCTGTGTCTCCGGCCCGCCCAGGACAAAAAGCCCATTTTCTGTCATGATTTTTTGTCATAGAAGTAGGAGCCCACCACATCTATGATGATACCGGGTTTTGTCACAATTGTCATCATAGAAGTGTCATAAGTATGACAGAAAAAAATTTTGTTTGGCCCAAAATGTCACGGATGTGTCTTTTTTTTTGTAGTGCAAGGTATCAATCCAGTAGGAGGTACAAGCAAGTCTCTAATCTATGCACCTACACAAACAATCAAACACTTGCACCCAACGCGATAAAGGGGTTATCAATCCCTTCACGGTCAATTGCAAACGTGAGATCTGATAGAGATAGATATAAAAGATTACTAAAACATAAAAGTAAATAAAAGTAAATAAATTACAGCAAGGTATTTTTGGTATTTTTTGGTTTATAGATCTAAAAATATATGATGGAAAATAGACCCGGGGCCCATAGGTTTCACTAGAGGCTTCTCTCTTGACGGCAAATAATACGGTGGGTGAACAAATTACTATCGAGCAATTGATAGAAAAGCACAAAGGTATGACGATATCCAAGGCAATGATTATGCATATAGGCATCACGTCCGTGTCAAGTAGACCGAAACGATTCTGCATCTACTACTATTACTCCACACATCGACCACTATCCAGCATGCATCTAGAGTATTAAGTTCATAAAGAACGGAGTAACGCCTTAAGTAAGATGACATGATGTAGAGGGATAAACCCAAGCAATATGATGAAAACCCCATCTTTGTATCCTTGATGGCAACAATACAATACGTGCCTCGCTACCCCTACTTTGTCACTGGGTGAGGACACCGCAAGATTGAACCCAAAACTAAGCACCTCTCCCATTGCAAGAAATACCAATCTAGTTGGCCAAACCTAACCGATAATTCGAAGAGAAATACAAAGATACCAAGTCATGTATACAAGAATTTGGAGAAGGTTCACGTAATATTCATAGATAACCTGATCATAAATCCACAATTCATCAGATCTTGACAAACACACCGCAAAAGAATATTACATCGGATAGAACTCCAAGAACATCGAGGAGAACATGGAATTGAAGATCATAAAGAGAGAAGAAGCCATCTAACTACTAGCTATGGACCCGTAGGTCTGAGGTAAACTACTCACGCTTCATCGGAAGGGCAAAAGGGTTGATGTAGATGCCCTTCATGATTGAATCCCCCTTCGGTAGATCACCGGAAAAGGCCCCAAGATGGGATCTCACTAGAACAGAAGGTTGCGGTAGCGGAAAAGTATTTCCGTGCCTTGCTCTGAGGGTTTTGGAATATATCTGAATTTATAGGACGAAGAAGTAGGTCGGTGGACTCCCGAGGGGGCCACAAGCCAGGCCCCCCAGGGCGCGCCCCTATGGCTTGTCGTCGCCTCCTGGGTCTTCTGACTTCATCTCCAAGTCTCGTAGGTGTCTTATGGTCCAAGAAAAATCATCACGAAAGTTTTATTCCATTTGGACTCCGTTTGATATTCCTTTTCTGCAAAACTCAAAAACAAGGAAAAAACAGAAACTGTCACTGGGCTCTAGGTTAATAAGTTATTCCCAAAAATAATATAAAATAGCATATTAATGCACATAAAACATCCAAAACAGATAATATAATAGCATGGAACAATCTAAAATTATAGATACGTTGGAGACGTATCAAGCATCCCCAAGCTTAATTGCTGCTCGTCCTCGAGTAGGTAAATGATAAAAACATAATTTTTGATGTGGAATGCTACATAACATATTTATCCATGTAATTTTCTTTATTGTGGCATGAATATTCAGATCCATAAGATTCAAAACAAAATTTTAATATTGACATAAAAACAATAATTTCAAGCATACTAATAAAGCAATCATGTCTTCTCAAAATAACATGGCCAAAGAAAGTTATCCCTACAAAATCATATAGTCTGGCTATGCTCCATCTTCATCACACAAAGTATTAAATCATGCACAATCACGATGACAAGCCAAGCAATTATTTCATACTTTTGATGTTCTCAAACCTTTTCAACTTTCACGCAATACATGAGCGTGAGCCATGGATATAGCACTATAGGTGGAATAGAATATGGTGGTTGTGGAGAAGACAAAAAGAAGTAGATATTCTCACATCAACTAGGCATATCAATGGGCTATGGAGATGCCCATCAATAGATATCAATGTGAGTGAGTAGGGATTTCCATGCAACGGATGCACTAGAGCTATAAGTGTATGAAAGATCAAAACGAAACTAAGTGGGTGTGCATCCAACTCGCTTGCTCATGAAGACCTAGGGCAATTTGAGGAAGCCCATCATTGGAATATACAAGCCAAGTTCTATAATGAAAATTTCCCACTAGTATATGAAAGTGGCAAAATAGGAGACTCTCTATCATGAAGATCACGGTGCTACTTTGAAGCACAAGTGTGGAAAAAGGATAGTAGCATTGCCCCTTCTCTGTTTTCTCTCATTTTTTTTATTTTGGGCTATTTAGCCTCTCTTTTTTTCTTTTTTTTCTTTTCTCTCTCTCTTTTTTCGTCCGGGGTCTCATCCCGGCTTGTGGGGGAATCATAGTCTCCATCATCCTTTCCTCACATGGGACAATGCTCTAATAATGATGATCATCACACTTTTATTTACTTACAATTCAAGAATTACAACTCGATACTTAGAACAAATATATGACTCTATATGAATGCCTCCGGCGGTGTACCGGGATGTGCAATGACTCAAGAGTGACATCTATACAAAAATATGAATGGTGGCTTTGCCACAAATACGATGCCAACTACATGATCATGCAAAACAATATGACAATGACGAAGCATGTCATAATAAACGGAACGGTGGAAGTTGCATGGCAATATATCTCAGAATGGCTATGGAAATTCCATAATAGGTAGGTATGGTGGCTGTTTTGAGGAAGGTATATGGTGGGTGTAATGCACTGGCGAAAATTGCGCGGTACTAGAGAGGCTAGCAATGGTGGAAGGGTGAGAGTGCGTATAATCCATGGACTCAACATTAGTCATAAATAACTCACATACTTATTGCAAAAGTCTATTAGCTATCAAAACAAAGTACTACACGCATGCTCCTAGGGGGATATATATGTAGGAAAAGACCATCGCTCATCCCCAACCGCCACTCATAAGGAAGACAATCAATAAATAAATCATGCTCCGACTTCATCACATAACGGTTCACCATACGTGCATGATATGGGAATCACAAACTTTAACACAAGTATTTCTACCAATCCACAATTACGCACTAGCATGACTCTAATATCACCATCTTTATATCTCAAAACAATCATAAGGAATCAAACTTCTCATAGTATTCAACACACTTTATATGAAAGTTTTTATTATATCCCTCATGGATGTCCATCATATTAGGACTAAATTCATAACTAAAGCAAATTACCATGCTATTTAGAGACTCTCAAAATAATATAAGTGAAGCAAGAGAGTTCAACAATTTCTATAAAATAAAACCACCGTTGTGCTGTCAAAAGATATAAGTGAAGCACTAGAGCAAAATTGCCTAGCTCAAAAGATATAAGTCATAGAGTATTCTAATAAATCAGGATTCATGCGTGTCCTCTCAAAAGGTGTGTACAACAAGGATGATTGTGGCAAACTAAAAACCAAAGACTCATATCATACAAGATGCTCCAAGCAAAACACATATCATGTGGTGAATAAAAATATAGCCTCAAGTAAATTTACCGATGGATTGAAGACGAAAGAGGGGGTGCCTTCCGGGGCATCCTCAAGCTTAGGCTCTTGGTTGTCCTTTAATATTACCTTGGGGGTGCCTTGGGCATCCCCAAGCTTAGGCTCTTGCCACTCCTCATTCCATAGTCCATCAAATCTTTACCCAAAACTTGAAAACTTCACAACACAAAACTCAACAGAAAACTCATGAGATCCGTTAGTATAAGAAAATAAAATCACCACTTTTGGTACTGTTGTGAACTCATTCTTTATTTATATTGGTGTAATATCTACTGTATTCCAACTTCTCCATGGTTCATACCCCCCGATACTACCCATAGATTCATCAAAATAAGCAAACAACACATAGAAAACAGAAGCTGTCAAAAACAGAACAGTCTGCAGTAATCTGTAAACTTCGATACTTCTGTAACTCCAAAAATTCTGAAAAACTAGGACAACAGAGGAAATTTGTATATAAATCTTCTGTAGAAAATTCAAGAATTTATCACGTTCCATCAGCTCAGATAAATTATGTTTCTGGACACAAAAGTTTCTGTTTTTCAGCAAGATCAATTTAACTATCACCGTAAGCCATCCCAAAGGTCTTACTTGGCACAAACACTAATTAAAACACCATAAAACAATTACTACAGAGTTAACAATGTGTTTTTTATTCAAGAACGGTAGCAAAAGAAAAAACACAAAAATAAAATTGGGTTGCCTCCCAACAAGCGCTATTGTTTAACGCCCCTAGCTAGGCATATTGCAATAGATCTAGGTATTGTCATCTTTGGTATGCAATCCATAAGTAGCTCTCATAATAGATTCATATGGCAACTTAATTTTATTTCTTGGAAAGTGTTCCATGCCCTTCCTTAATGGAAATTGAAATCCAATGTTTCCTTCTTTCATATCAATAATCTCACCAATCGTTCTAAGGAAAGGTCTACCAAGAATAATAGGACATGTAGGATTGCAATCTATATCAAGCACAATAAAATATACGGGCACATAATTCCTATTTGCAACAATAAGAACATCATTAATCCTTCCCATATGTTTCTTTATAGTGGAATCCATAGGATGCAAATTTAAAGAGCAATCATCAAATTCACGGAAACCTAGCACATCACATAAAGTTTTTGGAATCATGGAAACGCTAGCACCCAAATCACACAAAGAATGGCACTCATAATATTTAATCTTAGTCTTAATAGTTTGTTCCCACTCATCATAAAGCTTTCTAGGTATAGAAACTCCAACTCAAGTTTTTCTTCAAAAGATTTCATCATAGCATCAACAATATATTTAGTAAAGGCTTTATTTTGATTATAAGCGTGAGGAGAATTCAACATGGATTGCAACAAGGAAATACAATCTATCAAAGAACAATTATCATAATTAAAGTCCTTGAAATCCAAAAGAGTGGGTTCATTGCTACTTAAAGTTTTGACCTCTCCAATCCCACTTTTATCAATTTTTGCATTAAGATCTATAAACTCCGAATCATTGGGATGCCTTCTAGCTAAAGTTGACTCATCTCCAGTCCCATCTTTATCAAGATTTATACTAGAAAACAAAGATTCAATAGGAGTCACATCAATCACTTTAAGATCTTCATCATTATTTTCACGAGAAATTGAAGAACACGTTTTTACAAACCAATCTCGCTTAGCACGCATCCTAGCGGTTCTTTATTTACATTCATTGATAGAAATTCTCATAGCTTTTAGAGACTCATTAATATCATGCTTGGGTGTAATAGATCTAATTTTCAAAGAATCAATCTCAAGAGAAATTCTATCCACGTTCCTAGCCAAATCATCAATCTTAAGCAATTTTTCTTCAACCATAGCATTGAAATTCTTTTGAGAACTAATAAATTCTTTAATATTGTTCTCAAGATCAGAGGGCATCTTATTATAATTTCCATAAGAATTGCTGTAGGAATTACCATAAATATTAGAGGAATTACTAGGAAACGGCCTAGGGTTGAAATTACCTCTATACACGTTATTACCAAAATTGTTCCTGCCAACAAAATTCACATCCATAGATTCATTATTATTCTCAATCAAAGTAGACAAAGGCATATCATTAGGATCAATAGGAGCACTCTTACTAGCAAACAATTTCATAAGTTCATCCATCTTTCCAGTCAAAACATTAATTTCTTCAATCGCATGCACCTTTTTACTAGTAGAGGATCTTTCAGTGTGCCATTGAGAATAATTAACCATAATATTATCTAGGAGTTTAGTAGCTTCTCCTAATGTGATTTCCATAAAAGTACCTCCCGCGGCCGAATCTAAAAGATTTCTAGATGCAAAATTCAACCCGGCATAATTTTTTTGTATGATCATCCATAAACTTAAACCATGAGTAGGGCAATTTCTTATCATCAATTTCATCCTGTCCCAAGATTGTGCAACATGTTCATGATCAAGTTGCTTAAAATTCATTATATCGTTCCTAAGGGACATGATCTTAGCAGGAGGAAAATACTTGGAAATAAAAGCATCTTTACACTTGTTCCATGAATCAATACTATTTTTAGGCAAAGATGAAAACCAAGTTTTAGCACGATCTCGTAGTGAGAATGGAAATTGCTTGAATTTAACAATATCATTATCCACATCTTTCTTCTTTTGCATATCACACAACTCAACGAAAGTATTTAGATGGGATGCGGCATCTTCACTAGGAAGGCCGGAAAATTGTTCTTTCATAACAAGATTCAACAAAGCGGCATTAATTTCATAAGATTCTGCACTAGTGGCGGGAGCAATCGGAGTACTAATAAAATCATTATTATTAGTATTGGAAAAGTCACACAATTTGGTATTCTCTTGAGTCATCGTGACAAAGAAAGCAATCTAACACACGACCAAACAAAAACCAAACAAAAAGACGAACGGAAGAAGGGCGAATAAAAAGGCAAATCTTTTTGTATTTTTCTAAAAATCGTTTTAGAAGTGGGGGAGAGGAAAACGAGAGGCAAATGGCGAATAATGTAATGCAAGAGATGAGATTTTATGATAGGTACTTGGTAGTCTTGATGTAGACCTCCCCGGCAACGGCGCCAGAAATTCTTCCTGCTACTTCTTGAGCTTGCGTTGGTTTTTCCCTTGAAGAGGAAAGGGTGATGCAGCAAAGTAGAGATAAGTATTTCCCTCAGTTAGAGAACAAAGGTATCAATCCAGTAGGAGGTACAAGCAAGTCTCCAATCTATGCACCTGCACAAATAATCAAACACTTGCACCCAATGCGATAGAGGGGTTGTCAATCCCTTCACGGTCATTTGCAAAGGTGAGATCTGATAGAAATAGATATAAAAGATTACTAAAGCATAAAACTAAATAAAAGTAAATAAATTGCAGCAAGGTATTTTTGGTATTTTTTGGTTTATAGATCAAAAAATATATGATGGAAAATAGACCCGGCGGCCATAGGTTTCACTAGGAGAGAATTCCTTATTTGGACCTTTCTTAAAATTTGCTTCCCTATTTGGCCTAAAATAAAACTTCTTCCCTATTTGACACGTAAAGTAAATTTTGTTCCTTATATGACACTCTCGTTCATTTTAGGCACTAAAGGTGTTAAGTGTGAGGCGAAAAGACCATTTTGCCCCTAGTGCGTTGTTTAACTATCCTAGATGAAATAAAAAAGAAATCAGTTCACCCATGCTTTTGGGATGTTCAATGGATGCTGCGCATGTATATGAAGAGATTAAAGGGAGCGACGAACTCCCGTGGCGATCAGTTGGCGTTTCATGTTCCTCGCGTGCATGTGTCTCGAGTTGTGCCATCGTCGATGTACTAACCGGCGACTAGTTGTACGTGCTAAGTGCATTAGTGCAAATCAATCCAGCTGGTTACGTACTGCTTGTACGCCTCTCGATCCGCGGCCGAAAAGTAATTAATCAGCTGCGGCTAGCTTGTACGTGCATCTCGCCGGAAAGTACTCGGCCGTACTTCAAGCTACGTTTCATCAGAATGTACACGAGTCGAGACCTGTGTCAACCTCCTCTACCCGCCACATGCGGTCATGCGCTGTCCTCCACCAATTACCTGTTGCACACATCTCCCAGATTGCCGATCGCGGCCGGCCTCAAAGGCGTCACGGCTGCAGCTCGCACACATCGCCCAGATTGCCGATCGTGTCACGGCCTCAGCGTCGTGAGCTATCTCTATACTGTTGCACTAGCTAGTATTATGAATGTTTTGTACGACTTTTACACGTAGAGATCAGTTTACCTAAGGAACAAAATATTGGAGCATACATATACATGGGCAGCATCTGTTGAACCCTAAAACATGGGTGAACTGATTGCTTCGTTTACTACATCCAGGATAGTTACACAATGCGCTAGGGGCAAAATGGTCTTTTCATCTCACACTTAACCCCGTTATTGACTAAAAATGATGAAAGTGTCATATAAGGAACAAAATTTACTTTAGGTGTCAAATTGGGGAGAAAAATTTATTTTGGGCCAAATAGGGAAGCAAATTTTAAGAAAGGGCCAAATAAGAAATTCTCTCTTTCACTAGAGGCTTCTCTCTTGAAGGCAAATAATACGGTGGGTGAACAAATTACTATCGAGCAATTGATAGAAAAGCACAAAGTTATGACGATATCCAAGGCAATGATTATGCATATAGGCATCACGTCCGTGTCAAGTAGACCGAAATGATTCTGCATCTACTACTATTACTCCACACATCGACCGCTCTCCAGCATGCATCTAGAGTATTAAGTTCATAAAGAACGGAGTGACGCCTTAAGTAAGATGACATGATGTAGAGGGACAAAGTCAAGCAACATGATGAAAACCCCATCTTTTTATCCTTGACGGCAACAATACAATACGAACCTCACTACCCCTACTTTGTCACTGGGTGAGGACACCGCAAGATTGAACCCAAAACTAAGCACCTCTCCCATTGCAAGAAACACCAATCTAGTTGGCCAAACCTAATCGATAATTCGAAGAGAAATACAAAGACATCAAATCATGCAAATAAGAATTTAGAGAAGGTTCAAATAATATTCATAGATAATATGATCATAAATCCACAATTCATCGGATCTCGGCAAACACACCGCAAAAGAATATTACATCGAATAGAACTCCAAGAACATCGAGGAGAACATGGTATTGAAGATCATAAAGAGAGAAGAAGCCATCTAGCTACTAGCTATGGACCCGTAGGTCTGATGTAAACTACTCACGCTTCATCGGAAGGACAATAGGGTTGATGTAGATGCCCTTTGTGATCGAATCCCCCTTCGGTAGATCGCCGGAAAATGTCCCAAGATGGGATATCACGAGAACAGAAAGTTGCGGCGGCGGAAAAGTATTTCCGTGGCTTGCTCTGAGGGTTTTGGAATATATCTGAATTTGTAGGACGAAGAAGTAGGTTTGTGGACTCCCGAGGGGGCCACAAGCCATCCCTCCCCCCTCCTAGGGCGCGCCCCTACAGCTTGTCGTCGCCTCGTGGGTCTTCTGTCTTCATCTCCAAGTCTCGTAGGTGTCTTCTGGTCCAAGAAAAATCATCACGAAAGTTTTATTCCGTTTGGACTCCGTTTGATATTCCTTTTCTGCGAAACTCAAAACCAAGGAAAAAAAAAGAAACTGGCACTGGGCTCTAGGTTAATAAGTTAGTCCCAAAAATAATATAAAATAGCATATTAATGCATATAAAACATCCAAAACAGATAATATAATAGCATGGAACAATCAAAAATTATAGATACGTTCGAGACGTATCAAGCATCCCCAAGCTTAATTCCTGCTCGTCCTCGAGTAGGTAAATGATAAAAACGTAATTTTTGATGTGGAATGCTACCTAACATATTTATCCATGTAATTTTCTTTATTGTGGCATGAATATTCAGATCCATAAGATTCAAAAGAAAAGTTTAATATTGACATAAAAACAATAATATTTCAAGCATACTAATAAAGCAACCATGTCTTCTCAAAATAACATGGCCAAAGAAAGTTATCCCTACAAAATCATATAGTCTGGCTATGCTCCATCTTCATCCCACAAAGTATTAAATCATGCACAATCACGATGACAAGCCAAGCAATTGTTTCATACTTTTGATGTTCTCAAACCTTTTCAACTTTCACGCAATACATGAGCGTGAGCCATGGATATAGCTCTATAGGTGGAATAGAATATGGTGGTTGTGGAGAAGACGAAAAGAAGGAGATAGTCTCACATCAACTAGGCGTATCAACGGGCTATGGAGATGCCCATCAATAGATATCAATGTGAGTGAGTAGGGATTGCCATGCAACGGATGCACTAGAGCTATAAGTGTATGAAAATTTAAAAAGAAACTAAGTGGGTGTGCATCCAACTCGCTTGCTCACGAAGAGCTAGGGCAATTTGAGCAAGCCCATCATTGGAATATACAAGCCAAGTTCTATAATGAAAATTTCCCACTAGTATATGAAAGTGGCAAAATAGGAGACTCTCTATCAGGAAGATCATGGTGCTACTTTGAAGCACAAGTGTGGAAAAAGATAGTAGCATTGCCCCTTCTCTCTTTTCTCTCATTTTTTTTATTTTGGGCTCTTCGGCCTCTCTTTTTTTCTCTTTTTTTCTTTTCTCTCTCTTTTTTTTCGTCCGGAGTCTCATCCCGACTTGTGGGGTGTCGGGGAAACTACACCTATGGGATCACGTGGATCCCTTCTACGGTTTGGCAGGGAAAGAAGTATGCGCAAAGAGCAGATCCAACGATCAACACGAGGGATTTTTACCCAGGTTCGGGCCGCTGAGAAGCGTAAAACCCTAGTCCTGCTTTAGTGTATTGAGTGTTCTTGAGCTTTGGCTAGCTACTACGCATGCAAACTGGGCTAGAAAGTCCAAAAAAAGTCCCTTTCTGCATCGCCTTGGGCTTCCTTTTATACCAAGGGGCTACCACAGTGGCGTATAGGCATACAAGAGGTGTAAAGCTGCTACAGTGCTTATACTTATCCCTGTAGTCTTAGGACAAGCGCATTTAATGCACCGTTTACGTGTCCCTAACTTTATCGGGGACGGAAACAGAGCCCGTCCCGTCCGTCGCCGCCTCACTCCATCTCGACATGTGTTCAGGATGACTAGGCTCGCGGGGCCAGGCTGGCAGGCTAGTCGCTGCGCTGGAGCGGTGGCAGGGCGGTGGGATCCTTGTCGGGCGCGAGTCTTGCCGTGGCCTCGCAGACGTCCCCGGCAAGAATCTTTCCAGGGCCGCGCAAACGTTCCCGGTCAGAATCTTGCTGGGAACTTCGCCTTTTAGTCTTCACGATGATCTGCATGCCACCACACAAACGCCCCTGGATCTTGGTCTTGACATTGTCGATGGTGTCAGAGCTCTCAACCTCAAGGGTTGTGGTCTTGCTGGGGCTTCGCAAACCATCCCGGCAAGAATCTTGCTGGGGACTCAGCTTGTCTTCTATTCTCTGATTACTGGCTCGAATGCCGTCTTGGTCGTCTAGTATTTGCTTCCAGTTGTCCCCGTCAGGCCTCGCCGCGGGTACGGCTGCAACTGCCCGTGCACAAGTAAGGGGTACTAAAGGGCCCAAACTTTAGTACACCGACAGGAGCCTCCGGGCCTGGGCCACACACACGGGTGCGAGGCGTTGTTGGGCTAGGCCCAAACAGTGCGCGGGCACGCGTGGCAGGGGTTAACCGCTGTAACCATCCCGACAAGATGACCAAGATGGAGGAAAGGTGCCATTGGGCAAGACTACAGTATAAATCGTCTCTAACATACTCCCTCCGTTCCTAAATATTTGTCTTTCTAGATATTTCTGTTGAGTATAAGGATTATTAGGAAGTATAGGATAGACTAGGATTTGGCCCTGCCTTGTCTTGTACTCCAAGTTGGTCTTTGTACTCCTATTTATATGCCCACGAGGCTCAAGCAATACAATGAACTATTCCACCAATCCTCTCTCTCCCTTCTAATATGGTATCAGTTTCCGGGCTCTAAACCCTAGCCGCCGCCGCTTCCGCACCCGCGCGCCACCCCCGGGGCGGTCGGCCTCCATGACCGCCGCCGGGGGCCGCGCCGCCCGTACCTAGGGTTCGTCCGCCGGCCGTGTTGGCCGGCTGCCCTAGAGAGTCTTTTTTCCCGAGCCCTTGCTCCGGATTTTTTCGCTCTCTCGCCGGTCGTTTTGATCGGCGTTTTTTCTTTTTTGGTTTTCCGGTCTATTCTTGATCGGTTTGCGTCGCCCGCCGCCGCCGTCGACCCCCGTGTGCCTCTACTCCGACCCCGGGGTGACCAGCCAGCCTCTCCTTCGACCCGGCGGCCACGCGCGCCGAGGCGGCCTGTCAGGGCCAGCCGCCGTCCGCGCGTCGGTCCGCCCGTCACCCTGCGCCGGCCGTCACCGCCCTGCTCCGATCGGGACACCTGCATCGCCCCGACCCGGCGGCCTCGCGCCAAGCGACGGCCAATCATAGCCGTCGCTCACGCGCCGGCCCGCCCATCACCCGCCTCCGCCGCGTCTGCACGGCGGCTCGGCGGTCTACCTCGCCAGCCTCGTTCTAGGCTGCGTCAGGACGGCTACATCAGGCTCGTCGGCTGCCTCAACTCGGGCGTCGCTGCTCCGTTGGTCGCTCGGGCCTCGCTGCCCGGGCGCTGGCGCTGCTTTGGCAGCCCGAGTGCCGGTGCTGACAAGCTTGTCCGCACGACGTCCCACGCCCTCCGTCGTCGCCGGCCTCATCGCGGACTCCGCCGCCACCCCGCCTCCACCGAGCGGCGTCCCCGACCTCGCGCGCGCTCGGCTTCATCACCCGCTCGCCGCCGCGATCCACCTCATCTACGCTGCGCGACCGACCTGGCCTGTCGGTTACGCGCGCCTCCGCAGGTCCCGTGAAGATCGTCCCGAGTACCGCGCGCCTCACCGCCGATCGAGCATCGGGCTGCCGCTGCGTCGCCCCGTCGGGCCGCAGCGCCGCCGCCCTGCGGTTCTCCTCGCGGCTGCATCGACTCGTGCGTCGCCGCTGCGTCGCCCCTTCGGGCCGTAGTGCCGCGATATGCGGTCCCCGCCGCCTCCCCGAGGTCTTCCCGCCGTCGCCCCGACCTGCCTGCCGCCGCTGCGTCGCCTCTTCGGGCCGTAGCGCCGCGGCTTGCGGTCCACTCCGCCGTCACCGCGTGTCGACCTCCCGTGGTATGCGCCGCGCCGTCTCCCTTGGCGCGGGGGGGGGGGGGGGGGGGGGGGGGGGGGGGGGGGGGGGGGGGGGGGGGGGGGGGGGGGGGGGGGGGGGGGGGGGGGGGGGGGGGGGGGGGGGGGGGGGGGGGGGGGGGGGGGGGGGGGGGGGGGGGGGGGGGGGGGGGGGGGGGGGGGGGGGGGGGGGGGGGGGGGGGGGGGGGGGGGGGGGGGGGGGGGGGGGGGGGGGGGGGGGGGGGGGGGGGGGGGGGGGGGGGGGGGGGGGGGGGGGGGGGGGGGGGGGGGGGGGGGGGGGGGGGGGGGGGGGGGGGGGGGGGGGGGGGGGGGGGGGGGGGGGGGGGGGGGGGGGGGGGGGGGGGGGGGGGGGGGGGGGGGGGGGGGGGGGGGGGGGGGGGGGGGGGGGGGGGGGGGGGGGGGGGGGGGGGGGGGGGGGGGGGGGGGGGGGGGGGGGGGGGGGGGGGGGGGGGGGGGGGGGGGGGGGGGGGGGGGGGGGGGGGGGGGGGGGGGGGGGGGGGGGGGGGGGGGGGGGGGGGGGGGGGGGGGGGGGGGGGGGGGGGGGGGGGGGGGGGGGGGGGGGGGGGGGGGGGGGGGGGGGGGGGGGGGGGGGGGGGGGGGGGGGGGGGGGGGGGGGGGGGGGGGGGGGGGGGGGGGGGGGGGGGGGGGGGGGGGGGGGGGGGGGGGGGGGGGGGGGGGGGGGGGGGGGGGGGGGGGGGGGGGGGGGGGGGGGGGGGGGGGGGGGGGGGGGGGGGGGGGGGGGGGGGGGGGGGGGGGGGGGGGGGGGGGGGGGGGGGGGGGGGGGGGGGGGGGGGGGGGGGGGGGGGGGGGGGGGGGGGGGGGGGGGGGGGGGGGGGGGGGGGGGGGGGGGGGGGGGGGGGGGGGGGGGGGGGGGGGGGGGGGGGGGGGGGGGGGGGGGGGGGGGGGGGGGGGGGGGGGGGGGGGGGGGGGGGGGGGGGGGGGGGGGGGGGGGGGGGGGGGGGGGGGGGGGGGGGGGGGGGGGGGGGGGGGGGGGGGGGGGGGGGGGGGGGGGGGGGGGGGGGGGGGGGGGGGGGGGGGGGGGGGGGGGGGGGGGGGGGGGGGGGGGGGGGGGGGGGGGGGGGGGGGGGGGGGGGGGGGGGGGGGGGGGGGGGGGGGGGGGGGGGGGGGGGGGGGGGGGGGGGGGGGGGGGGGGGGGGGGGGGGGGGGGGGGGGGGGGGGGGGGGGGGGGGGGGGGGGGGGGGGGGGGGGGGGGGGGGGGGGGGGGGGGGGGGGGGGGGGGGGGGGGGGGGGGGGGGGGGGGGGGGGGGGGGGGGGGGGGGGGGGGGGGGGGGGGGGGGGGGGGGGGGGGGGGGGGGGGGGGGGGGGGGGGGGGGGGGGGGGGGGGGGGGGGGGGGGGGGGGGGGGGGGGGGGGGGGGGGGGGGGGGGGGGGGGGGGGGGGGGGGGGGGGGGGGGGGGGGGGGGGGGGGGGGGGGGGGGGGGGGGGGGGGGGGGGGGGGGGGGGGGGGGGGGGGGGGGGGGGGGGGGGGGGGGGGGGGGGGGGGGGGGGGGGGGGGGGGGGGGGGGGGGGGGGGGGGGGGGGGGGGGGGGGGGGGGGGGGGGGGGGGGGGGGGGGGGGGGGGGGGGGGGGGGGGGGGGGGGGGGGGGGGGGGGGGGGGGGGGGGGGGGGGGGGGGGGGGGGGGGGGGGGGGGGGGGGGGGGGGGGGGGGGGGGGGGGGGGGGGGGGGGGGGGGGGGGGGGGGGGGGGGGGGGGGGGGGGGGGGGGGGGGGGGGGGGGGGGGGGGGGGGGGGGGGGGGGGGGGGGGGGGGGGGGGGGGGGGGGGGGGGGGGGGGGGGGGGGGGGGGGGGGGGGGGGGGGGGGGGGGGGGGGGGGGGGGGGGGGGGGGGGGGGGGGGGGGGGGGGGGGGGGGGGGGGGGGGGGGGGGGGGGGGGGGGGGGGGGGGGGGGGGGGGGGGGGGGGGGGGGGGGGGGGGGGGGGGGGGGGGGGGGGGGGGGGGGGGGGGGGGGGGGGGGGGGGGGGGGGGGGGGGGGGGGGGGGGGGGGGGGGGGGGGGGGGGGGGGGGGGGGGGGGGGGGGGGGGGGGGGGGGGGGGGGGGGGGGGGGGGGGGGGGGGGGGGGGGGGGGGGGGGGGGGGGGGGGGGGGGGGGGGGGGGGGGGGGGGGGGGGGGGGGGGGGGGGCGCCACTTCCAGTAAAAAAAAAAAAAAGAATTCCCTTAACTCTGACAACCAAAACTTTTAATTTCCGATTCACCATATTAGTGTAAAATTCTAGCAGAGTGGCCCCCTACCATTTACGCGGATATCTGTTGATCTTTTTTTCCCTCTCGATTAATGTGAAATTTACAGGATTTCTTGATTAATGTGTTCCTTGAATGTCACTTGTTATTCATGGATACGTAGATCGATTATACGGAGTATTTCACAAATTTGTACTAACAAACAATATAACTAGTGACACGCTATATTTTGACCTGCCTATGTGATATGTTTGCTTTGTCTCTTTTCAATAGAATATTTCCATCGTTCCTTTTTACACAACACACTGAGCTGGATACTTTTAAGGTAGGGTATGACATCTGTTGAAAAGTGCGCACCACTGGAATACAATATCCCTGCTATATTTTTGTTGTTGTGACTTGCTGTAGGCCTACAATTTTAACCTACATTTTATTTTTCTTGTTCAGCAAACCCGTTAATCAGAACATTTAGAATGTATATGAAACTGACGCAAAATAAAAATGGGAAATGTATAGAGCGAATGAGAGTGATTTTTTTCCGGGCGCAACATGCAGCTGGCCGTCTGATCCGACAATATGCTGAGTGCAACCACGCGACGGTCTGCATGCTTCGATCGACTAACGACCTTGAATGCGTCGCCCCTCCATGCCAAGGCGCGAAAGCTTGCGCTGAATCGGCGTCCAAGAAAATAGAATGTTCCAATGTTTTGCAAAACACTTCGGTCTATTTTGACAGATTGTGTCTAGTATTGTCAAATATTTAAACACTTAGATTAGAGAAATGCAAGAAAATATGATAATTAAATACTACTTGTGTTTTTTTGACGGAAAATCAAATACTCGTGTCAATAAGGCATTGTTAAGAAACACTTCTGAAAACAGAGCAGAAGCAGGATCATAGACCAAATCAAAGTATATCAGCTCTTTAATTTGGACACTATTATGAACCAATGCTAACAACAATCCGGTTGACTGATGTGTGTGTGTGTATTCAACTCGTTCAGGCAGATATTGTTCTCAGAGGATATATTGCATGGAACTCAAGGCGAGCACTTCAAGTCATTACCAAAATTTTCCCCAAGGTCCGATGCTCTCTTCAGACTAGCTAGATAATCCTACATTTTTTGTTTATATCATCTCTGCTGACTAGATAATTCTAACTTGAGCAGTAACTTTTTTTTGATAAAACTTAACTGTTAATTGGCTGCAACTCTTGTTTCTTAATTAGGATTCAGCAGTGCAGCCTAGCTTGGTGGTAGTTTACTTTGGTGGCAATGATTCGATTGCTCCGCACCCTTCCGGGCTTGGACCTCATGTGCCACTTGAGGAGTACATGGACAACATGAGGAAGATAGGAGAGCACCTCAAGAGCCTGTCCGACAAAACTCGTGTGATCTTTCTGAGCTGCCCGCCGCTCAACGAGGAGCTGCTCAAGAAATCAACCAGCACTGCACTGAGCGAGATTGTGCGGACCAACGAAACCTGCCGTCTCTACTCTGAAGCATGTATATCTGTATCGAAAGAGATGGGCATCAAGGTGGTCGATCTTTGGAACGCCATGCAGAAACGAGAGGACTGGGCCACAGCATGCTTTACGTGAGTTTAGAATCCATTTTTCTAGCTTGCTCCTTCTCTCTTGTTTACAATTGTCTGAAGAGAAGAATCAAGTAAGCAATGACTCTGAATTTGTAGGGATGGGCTGCATTTGTCGGAAGAGGGGAGCAATATAGTTGTGGAAGAGATCCTGAGGATCCTCAAGGAGGCGGAGTGGGATCCATGCCTACACTGGAAGGCGATGCCGACCGAGTTCGGGGAGGACTCACCTTACGACCTTGTCGCCTACAGCGGCAAATCCACCATCAACCCATCCGAGTGGACTTTCCACAGGAAAAGATCATGGGAATGAACGGACCGCCAGGACATGTGTGAGATCGAGCAGCTGCACGTGATATTTTGCGCCGGCGCTCTTCGATCGCTTTGTGTTATTCATCTGATGGAAGAACATGATAAAGATGTTTCTGAATTGCAAGGGTCCATTGGATCGTAGAATTAATAATGAACATGTTTGAGTTGAACAACGTTGAGCTGAGTTGAGTGTGGATGGATCACGGATGTATACCGGCCTCAGAGATGTAGTTTGTTCTATGTTTCCTAGTATGAATTGAGCATGCATGATCATCTAGCGACATGTTTGGATCAAAGCTGGAATTTCGTGGCAATGGATTTGATTGTATACTCATCAGTTGCCTAGCTGCATCAATCGATGCAAAGGCTGGAGTTATCCTCCCTTCTATTTACCAGTTTTGTCCTCTAATTTATTTAATTTATTTATTTATTTTGACAAGGAACACGGTGCATTCCATTCAACTAGTGGACGCGGCTAAATCGCCGACCTCTGCACCAATTACATCAGAGGGCAAATCAGTGAGCCAAAACGTTGACTCAATCCTCGCACCATGCCTAGCTAATAAATGTGCAGGCACATTACATTCACGGGGATTGAACTCAACCTTGATGCAGTTGGAGTAGGAATTTTATCTCATGGAAGAGGGTGCCAAGTTTTGCACGATCAGCATTGTTCGAGCACATAGCGTGCATGAGTGGCGGGCAATCAGAAATGAAAATAACACGGCTCATCCCAAAACTCTCTGCCTCCACTTGAAATGCTTCGGAGATAGAGCACCGCTGATGAAACCTCTCAAAACAACCCTAGCCCCCGCGGGCGGCGGTGCCTCCTCCGTCCTCTCTCTCCCCCGCTATCGCCGCCGGCCGGAGCCGCCGGGGCAAAGCCCCTCGCGGTGGCTGGCGGTGGTGCATCTCTCCCCCTCGTGCGCGGACGACCGGAGCGGGGCGGCTGGATCGGGCAAGGGCGCCAAGTTTGCACGGGCTTGGCGACGCGCGCTCGTGGTGGTGGTGGCGCAGAGGCGGGGATGGCTGGTGGACGCGCGGCGGCTGCGCGGGCCTGTGCCGCGGATCTGGTGCAGGCGCGGCGTGGTGGTGGCCCCGTGATGGCTGGTGCTTGTGGGGAGTTCGGGCCTCTCCTTCCCCGATCTGGATCGGCCAGGTTTTGGGGCGTCGACGGCGTCCCTCCCCTTCCTCTGTCCTGAGGGCAGGCAACGGCGGTTGGCCGCGTGGGTGCGTGCCCGGCGTCTCCGACGCTTGGAGCTCGCCGGGCGGCGCAGGTTGGGCAGTGGCTCGGTGGGCTGCTGCTCTGGACGTGGCTCCATGGCAGCTTGGCAGGCCGGCTGCCGCAGCGACTGGCATGTTCCGACGTCGGCTCGTCCCTAGGCGGCTTGTGTCATCCTTCGTTCCCTCTTCTTGTCGTTCGGGCGCTACTTTCATTGAAGGGTTGGCCCTCTCCCAGCTGTGGTCCATCGCTCGTCTCGCGCCCGGTGTTGCAGGACCGAGCTCGTCTCACACCCGACAGCAGGACGGGTCGATGGAGGCCGGTTTTGCCGGCCTTTTGGGTCTCAGTGCATAGGGCCGCCCAGGGGTGCGAAACCCGGGGCCTTTCCGCTCGTCTCTTTGATTGGGGTAGCGACAGGTCTCGGATGAGGTGGTGTCAAAGTCTTGAATGCCGGGGCAGCGGCCCTGGTGGTGGTAGCACGGTGCTCATGGGGCAGAGCCCGTGGCTCGGTGTTGCCCGGTGGCCATGGCCGTGTGAGCGGCGTGGTAAGGGGGTGTGGCGTTTGGTGGCGGTGAGTGTTGGCCGGGGTGAAACCTGTTCTATTTTCGGACGGACCGGCGGCAGCGAAGCTCATTCCCTTCTTCAAGGCGTCGTCATGACTCTCATTGTCTGTCGTGTTGCTCCAGGGGCAACTCTGATTCTCGGATCGGGCGGTGGCGGCGCCCCGGTGTAGTAACCTTCCTGAAGGCGTCGCCTTGTAGCCCACAGTTCGTCGTATGCGGTTTCATCTCTTCGCGGTGGTGTGTTCATGGTTGAATCTTCTGGTTGCTTTTGTAGTGCTAGGGATGCTGTTGTTGCGTTCAACGCCTATGTATCCTGCCTTGGGTTTGCGTGTGTTGTGACGACGTGTGTTTATATTGGTTTGTTGTTGATTGTTGCTTTATAGTTTTATATATAAAAAGGAGTAAAAGCCTTTTTTGATAATGCTTCAGAAATGCCTGATAAATTACCCGCTGCTGCAAATATGACTTCACCATCTGCATCCCAGCCAATACATCCCCATCCTCCTGTCCTGGACTCGCTGATGTAATTTGCATCGCTGTTGATCATCACCGCGTCCATAGGGGATTTTGCTTTCTAGGACATCTCGAGCGGCTACCTATAAAAAACCTCCAGCATTTCGTCACGTCCGGGGTTAAAGGGGACCAGTCCATAAACATGAATGCGGAAAGTCGACTAAGAATGGCAATTTTACCCATGGGTACGGGTACCCGCGGATATCATATCCGCATGGGCAGGGTATGGGCACAATTCTGTACCCACGGGTAGTACCCATACTCTGCCCTTTAATTCGTGGATAGGGCACTGGTATAGCTTTGTACCCGTGGATATACCCATACCCTACCCGTTTTATACTGGCATGTTACATATTTGTCGGATGTTATTTGGTGAAATGTGTTGCAAGCTTTCGAACTTATGTTAAAGTTGTCACCAATTATCAATTTGAATTGAGATAATTGTCTTGTACTCGTCTATCTGTTATTAAGTTGAGATAAATGTATTTTTGTCAAATGTGCTATGGATGAATGTAAAATTATGAATAACTTGTGTAGTGTTTGATCTACCCGTTCGGTACCCAATGGGTATGGGTACCCGTCGGGTATGGGTACGAGTAAAGTTTCAGACCCATGGGTACGGGTATGGGTGAAACTTTGTACCCATTGACTTCACGGGTATGAGTATGGTATTGCTCTACCCGTCCCATACCCTATCCATTGCCATCCTTCCAACGCTAGCCGCATACATTTCAAACTATTTTTCAACAAACCGGATAAAATTCATGCAAACATGGTCGGATTTCGTACAAACATGACAGATTTCATACAAACACGGCGGATTTAACTGCATTTCGGACATTTAGAACAAAAAAGACCCGCCCCTAAACCTATCATATGGCGGCGGCGCACGACGTCCAAGCCCGTGTCGTCCTTCTTCCGTCGTCTCCAGGAGCATCAGTAATAGGACCGATGAACTGAAGGTGCGGTCTCCGGCGAGAAAGAGTAGAACACGGGAGATGGACCAGCCCACATGGGACACTAGCCCCCGCTGCCTCCCGTGGCCTACTTATCCTCGGAGGAGTCCGTGCCTTGTTCGTCGCCGGTGGACGTGAGGTCCACGAGGGAAATGGTGGCGCCTTGGCTGTCGTCGTCCCACCGGGCCGGTTGATGGTTCGTCGACGACGCATAGGAGGCGCAGCTGGCTATGTTCTCCTCCGTGAACGCATGCAGGTGCGCCTCCGTAGCTGCCGCTTCCTGCCGAGCGGCAGCTTGAGCGCGGACGGCATCGCAGATGGCACGCTGCTTCGCGACGAAATTTGGGTTCACCACGGCCATGGCCGACACGGCCTCCTCGCTCGCCGTAGATCTGGCTCTCCGCTAGCCGGTGCTACACCAGGAGGAACAGATTGTACCGTTGTTCCTCCTGCGCCTCCTGGAACAACGACAAAGGCACCGGTGCAGGATGCACATCTGCCATGGCGGCGTTTAACTGCGCCTGCGCCTGCTCCATGGTGAAGCCGGCTTGCACAGGAGGCGCGGGAGCGGGGGCGGAGTCGTCGGAGCCTGTCTCCATTGTGGTGTCGTCCTCGTCGTTGGAGAACTCGGACGAGCTGGCCGGCAAGCCGGCCTCGATCCTCCTGGCACGACGGCTATGTCAGGCGGCAGCAAGGGCGGCCACCGCGTGCTTCATCTCTGATGACAGACTGTCCCACAGTGCTTTCTCGCCGGCGGTCATGGCCGATGCAGTGCAAGGGAGGAGGATGTGGAGGGGTTGGTGTTGTGGTGTGGAGTTAGCCGGGTGTAGCCGTCTTTATATAGCGAATTCCGGTGACACCGGGCGTCCGAGTGTGTCAATGCGCTGCGCCGGAGTAGGTTTCTCGACCGGCGAGCCTGCTTTATGGCAGCAGACGGGCGGACAGCGACATTGAAAGGGCGAGGTAGATATCTGCCCTTCCCGTCCAGTCACGCGTCTCCGGCATTGAACATGTGCGGACATCGGAGGCGCGTCGCGGGCGGTGCCCTCGGCCGGCGCGTCGCGAGCGGCGCCCTCGGCCGGCGCGCCGCTTCAATGGCGAAGTCAGCAAGAGGTCATGTCCGCCCTGAGCTGTCTTCAATGTTGAGCGGCGCGCTCTACAGCGCATGAAAGCAGGCAGCTGGCGTCGGACGAGAGCGCGCGCGGGAGGGGGGAGGGGTTTTTGGTGCGACAGGGTGGTCAGAAAACGGGCTTGAGATCGGTTCGGACTCATGCAAACCTCCCCGCGGTTGTCTCCGGTTTACGAAAGAAATCGCGTCCGGACCGCTCTGCGGACCGATACAGGTCGGCGTTGGATGGTTTCCGCGGTCCGAATAGCGCAGCCCGGACAGTTGCAGGAGGTTTATGGATCCGCCTTCGAAATGCCCTAAACAGGGAGAAACGTATTTTTCATTTTGATCGGGCTGTTGATTGCGGGTTTTTTTTCTAAGAGGGAAACGTAATAGTACTTGTGTATTGTCAACCTGAAAATTGAGTTGTTGATTGTTTATTTGGAAATCACTAGCCTTTGCAAAGGTTATTTCCAAATTACTTCGGCAGCGATAAGTGACACAGCACATGTATTCCACTTGTTACCATAGGATAATTTTGGTCGGGACGTGCCGGTCATGCACTGGCGGTTTTGGGCAGGTTCTTCAAGACGAGGCCACGAATCAATTTGTGGTTGGACGGTTAGGATGATAGTGGTATCCCTTTCAACCAGAGTTCAAGTTCTAAACTTAATATTGATGCTCACATTTTTTCGGATTTATTTCAGTCCTTTGGGCATGTGCGTTTTGTGGGAGGAGATGTTCCCGTCAACTACGAAGACGTCTGTCGACGTCTGTCGCACTTCGTCAATCTCGACATGATATGCCGATTCAGTCTCTCGAAGGTGCTCATAGGAGTAAGGTGTGCATGCGTGCCTTCTTAGGAAAGTGTATGTGCGTATGTGTTTGTACTGTGTTCAAAAAGAAAGATCGAAAAAAGACGTCGAGACCGGCGCACGTGTTAGTTGTTGCGCAGCTCGGGTGGCGTTGGCCGTTGATCATTCCTAAGACGGACAAACTATAGGGCGGAGCTCCTAGTCAGCGCATTCGGCACTAGGGGTTCCGGCGCCCATGCAGCCGTGTTCTTGGGCCCGACCTGGGCCCGACCCAAAATGGGGACGCGTTCGCTGGCTGGCTGGTCACATTGTTTGATCGTTCGCTTGCTGCTGACTGGTCGCGGTTGACCAGTTAACAATTGACTTACGAAAAAAGAGAAAAAAGGAAAAAATTGAAAAAATTTGTCAATTTGAAAATGTGCATGAAATTTTCAAAAAAGTTCACAAATTTGAAAAAAAATACATCGGATTTTAAAAAAGTTCATCAAATTTGCAAAAAAGTTCATCAAATTTTTTAAAAAGTTATCACATTTGAAAAAAGCTTATCAAACTTGAAAAAAGTACATCAAATTTGAAAAAGTTCATTAAATTTGTTGACAAATTTAGAAAAAGTTCATCGCATTTGAAATAAGTTTAAAAAATTGAAAACAATTCAATATTTATAAAAATAAAAAGAACAAATTCGATGAAAAAAGAACATGCATTTTTTAAAAGAACAAAGAAAAAAAATAAGAAAACTCGAATAAAACCGTCCCGGAACGGACCAGCGAACCAGGAAAAAAAGGGTTCGGGAAGCTTCAGAAAGGTCCCTAAAACCAAAGGATTTCCGCGACTGATGAAGACACAAACAAAAACTAAAAAAAAACAGGTTACGAAGCACTACTTGTTCGATGGCCTGGTGGTTACTGTCGTTGGCGCCGATGCAGCTGATCGCGAGTTTGAACTCCTGTGGGCATACTTTTTTGAGTTCTAAAAAAGATAAAGAAAAGATATACATAGGCCGGCCCAGCTCGCAGCAGCTTCGGGCGTCCGTTTGCGAAATGACCTATACTGGACGCCTGAAGCGCTAAATAGGAAGCGGAGCGCCTAAAGCGCTAAATAGGACGGGCTACCGTTAGGACTTGCGAAATCATTAATTACTCTTCAGAAAGGTCACTCACACCTCCCCAGGTTGCGACAAATGGCGTACATATTTTTCATAAATTCATATATTCAAAATGTTTTATCTCTTAAACCGTTCGTCCAAATCTCAAACCGTTTTCACCATTGGATTTCTCGCATCAAGATTTTCAAACTAGATCTCATGTTGATAGGTTTTAATGAAATTTTTTGTCACAAAAAAGGGACAAAAAAACCACACCGGGAGCATGTTTTTTTCTTTCCGAGAGGCACGGATAAACGCGTTTTTTTGTCACGGCCATGCCTCTTGTGGAAGTAAATATGTGCCTCTCGCCGAGGCAAAACCGTGCCTATCACGGAATGAAAAAAAGAAAAGAAAATGCGTCTTTTTCGTTTCCGAGAGGCATGGTTGTGCCTCCCACAGAAGCAAAGAAACTATGTTCTTTCGCGCGCAAAAAAGTTTCGATTTTTTTTGTCAAAAAGCTAAGAAAGACCGACGAAAAACTAAAAAGCCAAAAAAAACCCGAAAAAACATTTAAAAAGTGGAAAATGCATGCGAAAAAATTAGACAAAAATCCAGAGGGAGCGCCCAAAGCAGGGGGGGGGGGGGGGGGGGGGGGGGGGGGGGGGGGGGGGGGGGGGGGGGGGGGGGGGGGGGGGGGGGGGGGGGGGGGGGGGGGGGGGGGGGGGGGGGGGGGGGGGGGGGGGGGGGGGGGGGGGGGGGGGGGGGGGGGGGGGGGGGGGGGGGGGGGGGGGGGGGGGGGGGGGGGGGGGGGGGGGGGGGGGGGGGGGGGGGGGGGGGGGGGGGGGGGGGGGGGGGGGGGGGGGGGGGGGGGGGGGGGGGGGGGGGGGGGGGGGGGGGGGGGGGGGGGGGGGGGGGGGGGGGGGGGGGGGGGGGGGGGGGGGGGGGGGGGGGGGGGGGGGGGGGGGGGGGGGGGGGGGGGGGGGGGGGGGGGGGGGGGGGGGGGGGGGGGGGGGGGGGGGGGGGGGGGGGGGGGGGGGGGGGGGGGGGGGGGGGGGGGGGGGGGGGGGGGGGGGGGGGGGGGGGGGGGGGGGGGGGGGGGGGGGGGGGGGGGGGGGGGGGGGGGGGGGGGGGGGGGGGGGGGGGGGGGGGGGGGGGGGGGGGGGGGGGGGGGGGGGGGGGGGGGGGGGGGGGGGGGGGGGGGGGGGGGGGGGGGGGGGGGGGGGGGGGGGGGGGGGGGGGGGGGGGGGGGGGGGGGGGGGGGGGGGGGGGGGGGGGGGGGGGGGGGGGGGGGGGGGGGGGGGGGGGGGGGGGGGGGGGGGGGGGGGGGGGGGGGGGGGGGGGGGGGGGGGGGGGGGGGGGGGGGGGGGGGGGGGGGGGGGGGGGGGGGGGGGGGGGGGGGGGGGGGGGGGGGGGGGGGGGGGGGGGGGGGGGGGGGGGGGGGGGGGGGGGGGGGGGGGGGGGGGGGGGGGGGGGGGGGGGGGGGGGGGGGGGGGGGGGGGGGGGGGGGGGGGGGGGGGGGGGGGGGGGGGGGGGGGGGGGGGGGGGGGGGGGGGGGGGGGGGGGGGGGGGGGGGGGGGGGGGGGGGGGGGGGGGGGGGGGGGGGGGGGGGGGGGGGGGGGGGGGGGGGGGGGGGGGGGGGGGGGGGGGGGGGGGGGGGGGGGGGGGGGGGGGGGGGGGGGGGGGGGGGGGGGGGGGGGGGGGGGGGGGGGGGGGGGGGGGGGGGGGGGGGGGGGGGGGGGGGGGGGGGGGGGGGGGGGGGGGGGGGGGGGGGGGGGGGGGGGGGGGGGGGGGGGGGGGGGGGGGGGGGGGGGGGGGGGGGGGGGGGGGGGGGGGGGGCGTGGATGTACGATAGCACCACCTATCGGAACCACGCCAAAAATCTCCGTGTCTCCAATTGCGTTTGCACACTCCAATCCCATCCCTTTACTTTCTTGCAACTTTTATGATTTACTTTTCGCTGCTCATATACTCTTGCAATGCTTGCTTGAAATGTATTGTGAATGTTTAAACTTGTGCTAAAACTCCACCTTAACTTGAAGAACTTAAAAACTGCTACTTTTCTTTGTTGAGGGTCTAATCACCCCCCTCTAGACACCTCTTCTCGATCCTTTCAATTGGTATCAAAGCTTTGGTCTCCATTGCTTTGGTTTAATCGCCATTGGAGGAAGATGGATGAGTCTACGATGGGGAGTTTTAGACGTAGAGTGCCTATGCTTGATGGGGAGTTCTTTAATGCTTGGAAAAATGAGATGCTTGAGATTTTCAATAAATATCATTTGAACAAGTACATTGCTAGCCCGTGTGCACCCCTTGTTGACCCCCTGCATCCTACCCCTGATGAGTTTCTTCATATGATCCACAATCTTAGAACTATCAATCTTATTGATGTCGCTTGAAGCTACGTCAGTATTTCCCCAAAGAGGAAGGGATGATGCAGCACAGCGGCGGTAGGTATTTCCCTCAGATATGAAACCAAGGTTATCGTACCAGTAGGAGAACCAAGCAACACAACGTAAACAGCCCCTGCACACAGATAACAAATCCTCGCAACCCGACGTGTTAAAGGGGTTGTCAATCCCTTCCAGGGTACGGCGCCTCAAGATAGGCAAACAGACGTGAGATAAATTTGTAGTAAATTGATAGATCGAACGCCAAATAAAATAAATAAGAATAAATTGTAGCAAGATATTTTTGTATTTTTGGTTTAATAGATCTGAAAATAAATGCAAGTAAAAAGTAGATCGCAAAGGCAAATATATGAGAAAGAGACCCGGGGGCCGTAGGTTTCACTAGTGGCTTCTCTCGAGAAAAATAGCAAACAGTGGGTGAACAAATTACTGTTGGGAAATTGATAGAACTTCAAATACTCATGACGATATCCAGGCAATGATCATTATATAGGCATCACGTCCAAGATTAGTAGACCGACTCCTGCCTGGATCTACTACTATTACTCCACACATCGACCGCTATCCAGCATGCATCTAGTGTATTAAGTTCATGGAAAAATGGAGTAATGTAATAAGAACGATGACATGATGTAGACAAGATCTATCTATGTAGAGATAGACCCCCATCGTTTTATCCTTAGTAGCAACAATACATACGTGTCGGTTCCCTTTCTGTCACTAGGATCAAGCACCGTAAGATCGAACCCACTAGAAAGCACCTCTTCCCATTGCAAGATAAATAGATCAAGTTAGCCAAACAAAACCCAAATATCGAAGAAGAAATATGAGGCTATAAGAGATCATGCATAAAATAGATCAAAGAAACTCAAATACTTTCATGGATATAAAAAGATAGATCTGATCATAAACTCAAAGTTCATCGATCCCAACAAACATACCGCAAAAGAGTTACATCATATGGATCTCCAAGAGACCATTGTATTGAGAATTCAGAGAGAGAGATGAAGCCATCTAGCTACTAACTACGGACCAGAAGGTCTACAAAGAACTACTCACGCATCATCGGAGAGGCACCAATGGAGGTGGTGAACCCCATCCGAGATGGTGTCTAGATTGGATCTGGTGGTTCTGGACTCTGCGGTGGCTGGATGAATATTTTGTTGATGCCTTTAGGGTTCCTGGAATATTGGGGTATTTATAGAGCAAAGAGGCGGTCCGGGGGGCACCCGAGGTGGGCACAACCCACCAGGGCGCGCCTGGGCCTCCTGGCGCGCCCTGGTGGATTGTGCCCTCCTCGAGGCACCCCCCAGGCGCAGCCAGGGCCCATTACGTTCCTTCTGGTCCAAAAAAATCTCCTAAAGTTTCATTGTGTTTGGACTCCGTCTGATATTGAAAACAACAACTGGCACTTGACACTATGTCAATAGGTTAGTACCAAAAAGTGATATAAAATGACTATAAAATGATTATAAAACATCCAAGATTGATAATATAACAGCATGGAACAAGAAAAAATTATAGATACGTTGGAGACGTATCAGCATCCCCAAGCTTAACTCCTACTCGTCCTCGAGTAGGGAAGTGGTAAAAACAGAATTTTTGATGTCGAATGCTGCCTATCATGTCATATCATATTTCTTTTCTTTATAGCATGGACATTTGGACTTATATATTGTTCAAAGCAATAGTCTAGTTTTGACATGATAATTTAAATACTCAAGCATATCAACAAGCAACCATGTCTTTCAAAGTATCAACGCTAAAATAAGTTATCCCTAGCCCATCATGCTCAACCATTGATCCATTCATGAAACACACTCGCATATTAGTTACACCCAATACTTAAGTACGATCATATTGCCTCCTAGTTGGTGCTTTTGTAAGAGAAGATGGAGACTCAAATATAAAAATAGCATAAAGTAAAAGAAAGGCCCTTCGCGGAGGGAAGTAGGGATTTGTAGAGGTGCCAGAGCTCAAAACGAAAAACTTAGAGATAAAAACATTTTGGGAGGTGTATCCATCCCACCAACGAAAACGACTTAGAGTTCCCAACACTTTCCATGCTAGATATATCATAGGCGGTTCCCAAACAGAAAATAAAGTTTATTTCTTTTTCAACCATACTTTCACTTTCCATGGCTAGCCGTATCCACGGTTGCCCTCTATACCAACACTTTCTAAGGAATTTATTATTTGACAACATAAAGTAAATTCATTTTTCATTTCGGGACTGGGCATCCCTAATACCTTTGCCTTACTCTCGTGCAATGACAAGTGAATTGATACGTCTCCAACGTATCTATAATTTTTTATTGTTCCATGCTATTATATTATCCATCTTGGATGTTTTATATGCATTTATATGCTATTTTATATGATTTTTGGGACTAACCTATTAACCTAGAGCCCAGTGCCAGTTTATGTTTTTTTTCTTGTTTTTGAGTTTTACAGAAAAAGAATACCAAACGGAGTCCAATTGACCTGCCAATTTTTGTGGATTTTTTATGGACCAAAAGAAGCCCCGAAGTAAAAGAGTTGGGCCAGAAGAGTCCCGAGCCATCCACGAGGGTGGAGGGTGCGCCCCCCTGCCTTGTGGATGACTCGGAGACCCCCCCTGACTTGTTCCCGACGCCCAAAATTCCTGTAAATACAGAAACCCCCGAAAAGAAATCTAGATCGGGAGTTCCGCCGTCGCAAGCCTCTGTAGCCACCAAAAACCAATCGAGACCCTGTTCAGGTACCCTGCCGGAGGGGGGATCCATCACCGGTGGCCATCTTCATCATCCCGACGCTCTCCATGACGAGGAGGGAGTAGTTCACCCTCGGGGCTGAGGGTATGTACCAGTAGCTATGTGTTTGATCTCTCTCTCTCTCTCTCTCTCGTGTTCTTGATTTGGCACGATCTTGACGTACCGCGAGCTTTGCTACTATAGTTGGATCTTATGATGTTTCTCCCCCTCTACCTTCTTGTAATGGATTGAGTTTTCCCATTGCAGTTATCTTATCGGATTGAGTCTTTAAGGATTTGAGAACACTTGATGTATGCCTTGCGTGGGATACCCGTGGTGACAATGGGGTATTCTATTGATTCACTTGATGTATGTTTTGGTGATCAACTTGCGGGTTCCGTGACCTTGGGAATCTATGCATAGCGGTTGGCACATATTTTCGTCTTGACTCTCCGGTAGAAACTTTGGGGCACTCTTTGAAGTTCTTTGTGTTGGTTGAATAGATGAATCTGGGATTGTGTGATGCATATCGTATAATCATACCCGCGTATACTTGAGGTGACGTTGGAGTATCTAGGTGACATTAGGGTTTTGGTTGATGTGTGTCTTAAGGTGTTATTTTACTACGAACTCTAGGGTTGTTTGTGACACTTATAGGAATAGCCCAATGGATTGATCGGAAAGAATAACTTTGAGGTGGTTTCGTACCCTACAATAATCTCTTCGTTTGTTCTTCGCTATTAGTGACTTTGGAGTGACTCTTTGTTGCATGTTGAGGGATTGTTATATGATCTAATTATGTTATCCTTGTTGAGAGAACTTGCACTAGTGAAAGTATGAACCCTAGGCCTTGTTTCGAAGCATTGCAATACCGTTTGTGCTCACTTTTATCATTAGTTACCTTGCTGTTTTTGTATTTTCAGATTACAAAAACCTATATCTACCATCCATATTGCACTTGTATCACCATCTCTTCACTGAACTAGTGCACCTATACAATTTACCATTGTATTGGGTGTGTTGGGGACACAAGAGACTCTTTGTTATTTGGTTGCAGGGTTGTTTGAGAGAGACCATCTTCATCCTACGCCTCCCACGGATTGATAAACCTTAGGTCATCCACTTGAGGGAAAATTGCTACTGTCCTACAAACCTCTGCACTTGGAGGCCCAACAACGTCTACAAGAAGAAGGTTGTGTAGTAGACATCAAGCTCTTTTCTGGCGCCGTTGCCGGGGAGGTGAGTGCTTGAAGGTATATCTTTAGATCTTGCAATCGAATCTTTTAGTTTTTTGTTTTATCACTAGTTTAGTTTATAAAAGAAAACTACAAAAAATGGAATTGAGGGTGCCTCATATGCTTCATCTTTTTAATGTCTTTCGTGAAAATGATGGAAAGGAAAATTGTGCCCAAGTACTAGAAGAAGAATGCATTAAAATGTTTGGCACTAAATCTTTGAATGAAGAGCATGATTGCAATGTTGTTAGTATGAACTCTTTGAATATCCATAGTACTAATGATGATTGCACTAGTCATGATGAAAATGTCTCTTATAAGCATGTCAACTTTTGTGGAGTGCATAGAGTTTGCAAGTACACACCAAATAGGGAAGATAAATTTTGCAAGAGGCATAAGTATTTAGAAACTAAATGGTTGCAAGATAGGCTAGATGTTTGTTCTAAAAATTTAAAATTTCTTTGCCATCCTTGTGAACATTGCAATGAACGTGATCATTTAAATCTCCAATGCAAATTGTTTCATGATCGAATCGTGTACAAAAATTGTGATGACTTGATTTCCCTTATGCATCATAATGAACTTAGTTTGCTTTTGGGTTATGAAGAAATAAAACGTATGACTAAGGATATTCCAGAATTTGTCCTTGATAAAGTTCTTGATTTTGATCTAGAGGAAATTTATATGTATTGTGCGGTGAATTGCATTAAAAATCCTTGTATTGCCAATTACATAAAGACAAGAAAACAAATAGAAGATGAAGAGAATACTAATGAAAGGGAAGAGATTTCCCTATATCCTCCTATTCTTTCTTATGATGAATCGGGTAATGAGGAGGAGCCTTCTATTCAACCAAGGAGCTCCAAAAAGAGGATTAAACCCATACTTAATGTGAAGAAGAAAAAGAAAAGACGGAGAAGCAAAGGTAAAAAGGTATCCCTCCCAAATGATGTTGCTCCTATTACTCATTGTGATGATGATAATTGCTATACTATTGGTGCTATCCATACTATTAATGATGAGAGTGATTATGCTTATGATATGAAAAGGCCCAAGCTTGGGGATGCTATGTTTGATGAGAATGACATGTTTGAGAATTTATTTGCTGCAATTAATGTTTGTCCCAAGCTTGGGGATGCTATGTTTAATGAAGATGATATTTTTAGTCTCCCAAGTTTTGATGAGCAAATTTATTATGATGATAGCATGCCTCCTATTTATGATGAATATATTGATGAAAGTGGGTTTGGAAGAGTGTCAACTTTAGGAAGTAATGATCCCACTATTTTGGAGGATGTTGAATCTTATTGTGATAATTATAAAAGTGGATTTGGAGAGGTCATGACTTTATTTAGTAATGATTCCACTATCTTGGAAGAGGTTTCAATTGATTATGATGAGAACAAAGTTGCTACTTATGATGATTATTGTGATGATACTTATGTTATAAAAAGTAGTGATGATTATATTTACAAAAATTTTCATGATTATGATTACCCTTCTTCTGAACATTACTCTTTTAATGTGGAAACAATTTATAGTATTCGAGTTTCTTATGATACTCCCACTATTCCGAATGAGAAGAATCTTGCTTATGTGGAGAGTAGTAAATTTTCTATGCTTGGAGATCATGAACATAATGCTTTATGTGATGGTTATATTGTTGAATTCATTCATTATGCTACTGAAAATTATTATGAGGGAGGAATATATGCTTGTAGGAATTGCAATAATATCAAGTTTCCTCTCTATGTGCTTAAAATCTTGAAGTTTTTCTTGTTTTCCCTTCCTATGCTAGTTGATTCTTGCTCCCATGAATTGTTTTCTCAAAAAATCCCTATGCATAGGAAGTGGGTTAGGCTTAAATGTGTTAGTCATATTCTTCATGATGCTCCCGTTATGTTTCAATTCTTATCTTTTATGTGAGCATCATTGAAATTATTATGCCTAGCTAAAAAGGCATTAAAGAAAAGCGCTTGTTGGGAGACAACCCAGTATTTACCCTTACTGTTTTTGTGTGTCCACATGATTAATATACTGTAGTAATCATGTTTTATAGATTTTGTTTCAATAAAGTGCCAAGTAGAACCTTTGGGAAGACTTGGGTAAAAGTTAATGTGATCTTGCTGTAAAAAACAGAAACTTTGCGCTCACGAGATTAGCTGTCATTTTTTACATAAGAGTGCTTTTAAGTTGATTCTTTTTGAAGAAGATTAATAGACAAATTCCTCAGGACCACCAATATATTTCAGAATTTTTGGAGTAACAGAAGTATTCGAGAGTTACAGATTACTACAGACTGTTCTGTTTTTGACAGATTCTGTTTTCATTGTGTTGTTTGCTTATTTTTGATGAATCTATGAGTAGTATCGGAGGGTATGAACCATAGAGAAGTTGGAATACAGTAGATATAACACCAATATGAATTTAGAATGAGTTCACAACAGTACCTAAGTGGTGATTTATTTTCTTATACAAACGGAGCTTACGAGTTTTCTGTTGAGTTTTGTGTTGTGAAGTTTTCAAGTTTTGGGTAAAGATTCGATGGACTATGGAATAAGGAGTGGCAAGAGCCTAAGCTTGGGGATGCCCAAGGCACCCCAAAGAAATATTCAAGGAGAACCAAGAGCCTAAGCTTGGGGATGCCCCAGAAGGCATCCCCTCTTTCGTCTTCGTTCATCGGTAACCTTACTTGGAGCTATATTTTTATTCACCACATGATATGTGCTTTGCTTGGAGCGTCAAGTTAGAGAGTCTTCACATAGTTACATAATTATTCAACTACTCATAGATCTTCACTTATATCTTTTGGAGTAGTTTGTCATTTGCTCTAGTGCTTCACATATATCTTTTAGAGCACGGCGGTGGTTTTATTTTGAAGAAATTGATGAACTATCATGCTTCACTTATATTATTTTGAGAGTATTTTAGAACAACATGATAATTTTCTTTGGTTATGAATTTAGTCCTAATATGATGGTCATCCAAGAGGGATATAATAAAAAAACTTTCATATAAAGTGCATTGAATACTAAGAGAAGTTTGATTCCTTATGATTGTTTTGACCCCCCCCCCCCCCCCCCCCCCCCCCCCCCCCCCCCCCCCCCCCCCCCCCCCCCCCCCCCCCCCCCCCCCCCCCCCCCCCCCCCCCCCCCCCCCCCCCCCCCCCCCCCCCCCCCCCCCCCCCCCCCCCCCCCCCCCCCCCCCCCCCCCCCCCCCCCCCCCCCCCCCCCCCCCCCCCCCCCCCCCCCCCCCCCCCCCCCCCCCCCCCCCCCCCCCCCCCCCCCCCCCCCCCCCCCCCCCCCCCCCCCCCCCCCCCCCCCCCCCCCCCCCCCCCCCCCCCCCCCCCCCCCCCCCCCCCCCCCCCCCCCCCCCCCCCCCCCCCCCCCCCCCCCCCCCCCCCCCCCCCCCCCCCCCCCCCCCCCCCCCCCCCCCCCCCCCCCCCCCCCCCCCCCCCCCCCCCCCCCCCCCCCCCCCCCCCCCCCCCCCCCCCCCCCCCCCCCCCCCCCCCCCCCCCCCCCCCCCCCCCCCCCCCCCCCCCCCCCCCCCCCCCCCCCCCCCCCCCCCCCCCCCCCCCCCCCCCCCCCCCCCCCCCCCCCCCCCCCCCCCCCCCCCCCCCCCCCCCCCCCCCCCCCCCCCCCCCCCCCCCCCCCCCCCCCCCCCCCCCCCCCCCCCCCCCCCCCCCCCCCCCCCCCCCCCCCCCCCCCCCCCCCCCCCCCCCCCCCCCCCCCCCCCCCCCCCCCCCCCCCCCCCCCCCCCCCCCCCCCCCCCCCCCCCCCCCCCCCCCCCCCCCCCCCCCCCCCCCCCCCCCCCCCCCCCCCCCCCCCCCCCCCCCCCCCCCCCCCCCCCCCCCCCCCCCCCCCCCCCCCCCCCCCCCCCCCCCCCCCCCCCCCCCCCCCCCCCCCCCCCCCCCCCCCCCCCCCCCCCCCCCCCCCCCCCCCCCCCCCCCCCCCCCCCCCCCCCCCCCCCCCCCCCCCCCCCCCCCCCCCCCCCCCCCCCCCCCCCCCCCCCCCCCCCCCCCCCCCCCCCCCCCCCCCCCCCCCCCCCCCCCCCCCCCCCCCCCCCCCCCCCCCCCCCCCCCCCCCCCCCCCCCCCCCCCCCCCCCCCCCCCCCCCCCCCCCCCCCCCCCCCCCCCCCCCCCCCCCCCCCCCCCCCCCCCCCCCCCCCCCCCCCCCCCCCCCCCCCCCCCCCCCCCCCCCCCCCCCCCCCCCCCCCCCCCCCCCCCCCCCCCCCCCCCCCCCCCCCCCCCCCCCCCCCCCCCCCCCCCCCCCCCCCCCCCCCCCCCCCCCCCCCCCCCCCCCCCCCCCCCCCCCCCCCCCCCCCCCCCCCCCCCCCCCCCCCCCCCCCCCCCCCCCCCCCCCCCCCCCCCCCCCCCCCCCCCCCCCCCCCCCCCCCCCCCCCCCCCCCCCCCCCCCCCCCCCCCCCCCCCCCCCCCCCCCCCCCCCCCCCCCCCCCCCCCCCCCCCCCCCCCCCCCCCCCCCCCCCCCCCCCCCCCCCCCCCCCCCCCCCCCCCCCCCCCCCCCCCCCCCCCCCCCCCCCCCCCCCCCCCCCCCCCCCCCCCCCCCCCCCCCCCCCCCCCCCCCCCCCCCCCCCCCCCCCCCCCCCCCCCCCCCCCCCCCCCCCCCCCCCCCCCCCCCCCCCCCCCCCCCCCCCCCCCCCCCCCCCCCCCCCCCCCCCCCCCCCCCCCCCCCCCCCCCCCCCCCCCCCCCCCCCCCCCCCCCCCCCCCCCCCCCCCCCCCCCCCCCCCCCCCCCCCCCCCCCCCCCCCCCCCCCCCCCCCCCCCCCCCCCCCCCCCCCCCCCCCCCCCCCCCCCCCCCCCCCCCCCCCCCCCCCCCCCCCCCCCCCCCCCCCCCCCCCCCCCCCCCCCCCCCCCCCCCCCCCCCCCCCCCCCCCCCCCCCCCCCCCCCCCCCCCCCCCCCCCCCCCCCCCCCCCCCCCCCCCCCCCCCCCCCCCCCCCCCCCCCCCCCCCCCCCCCCCCCCCCCCCCCCCCCCCCCCCCCCCCCCCCCCCCCCCCCCCCCCCCCCCCCCCCCCCCCCCCCCCCCCCCCCCCCCCCCCCCCCCCCCCCCCCCCCCCCCCCCCCCCCCCCCCCCCCCCCCCCCCCCCCCCCCCCCCCCCCCCCCCCCCCCCCCCCCCCCCCCCCCCCCCCCCCCCCCCCCCCCCCCCCCCCCCCCCCCCCCCCCCCCCCCCCCCCCCCCCCCCCCCCCCCCCCCCCCCCCCCCCCCCCCCCCCCCCCCCCCCCCCCCCCCCCCCCCCCCCCCCCCCCCCCCCCCCCCCCCCCCCCCCCCCCCCCCCCCCCCCCCCCCCCCCCCCCCCCCCCCCCCCCCCCCCCCCCCCCCCCCCCCCCCCCCCCCCCCCCCCCCCCCCCCCCCCCCCCCCCCCCCCCCCCCCCCCCCCCCCCCCCCCCCCCCCCCCCCCCCCCCCCCCCCCCCCCCCCCCCCCCCCCCCCCCCCCCCCCCCCCCCCCCCCCCCCCCCCCCCCCCCCCCCCCCCCCCCCCCCCCCCCCCCCCCCCCCCCCCCCCCCCCCCCCCCCCCCCCCCCCCCCCCCCCCCCCCCCCCCCCCCCCCCCCCCCCCCCCCCCCCCCCCCCCCCCCCCCCCCCCCCCCCCCCCCCCCCCCCCCCCCCCCCCCCCCCCCCCCCCCCCCCCCCCCCCCCCCCCCCCCCCCCCCCCCCCCCCCCCCCCCCCCCCCCCCCCCCCCCCCCCCCCCCCCCCCCCCCCCCCCCCCCCCCCCCCCCCCCCCCCCCCCCCCCCCCCCCCCCCCCCCCCCCCCCCCCCCCCCCCCCCCCCCCCCCCCCCCCCCCCCCCCCCCCCCCCCCCCCCCCCCCCCCCCCCCCCCCCCCCCCCCCCCCCCCCCCCCCCCCCCCCCCCCCCCCCCCCCCCCCCCCCCCCCCCCCCCCCCCCCCCCCCCCCCCTCAATGCCTAGCTAAAAGGCTTTAAAGAAAAGCGCTTGTTGGGAGACAACCCATTTTTTCCTTTGTGTTTTTATGAGTATATGCAATTATAATTCTGTTATGATTGTGTTTAAGAGTTTTAATTAGTGTTTGTTCCAAGTAGAGCCTTTGGGATGATCTATGGAGATAGTTGATTTGATTTTGCTGAAAAATAGAAACTTTTGCGCCTAGTTCTAGAATTTTGAAAATTCAAAGAAACGTGCTTTTGATCTGCATTTTTTACACAAGATTGATGTTCAAATTGCCTACGTTCTCCTAATTTTCAAAATAATTGGAGTTACATAAGTATGATTAATTTCCAGATTGCTACAGACTGTTCTGTTTTTGACATATTCTGTTTTCTATGTGTTGTTTGCTTATTTTGATGAATCTATGGGTAGTATCGAGGGGTATGAACCATGGTGAAGTTGGAATACAGTAGATATAACACCAATATGAATTTATAATGAGTTCACAACAGTACCTAAGTGGTGATTTGCTTTTATTATACTAACGGATCTCACGAGTTTTCTGTTGAGTTTTTTGTTGTGAAGTTTTCAAGTTTTGGGTGAAGTTTCGATGGACTAAGGAATAACGAGTGGCAAGAGCCTAAGCTTGGGGGTGCCAAGGCACCCCAAGGTAATATTCAAGTACAACCAAGCATCTAAGCTTGGGGATGCCCTGGATGGCATCCCCTCTTTTTGTCTACAATCCATCGGTAAATTACTTGAGCCTATATTTTTATTCACTACATGATATGTGTTTTGCTTGGAGCATCTTGTATTATATGAGTCCTTTCTTTATTTGCTTTTTAGTTTGCCACAATCATCCTTGCTGTACACACCTTTGGAGTGGGACACACATTAATCATGAATTTATTAGAATACTCTATGTGCTTCACTTATA